>CM046863.1:33599092-33688560 GCA_025617745.1 Heliocidaris erythrogramma | reverse complement strand
GCACCTTTTAGGATGCAAACGGCATTAAAGGGTGCAAACAAGAAAAAAGGTGCATTTTTGCACCCTTTTCATGTAGGGTGCTGCCAGTGTTGCATTTAGGGTGCAAACCTGAACCTTTTTTTCTAAGTGTGTAGTGGATAGGATATGTTTTCCTTGCATCTATCCTCTTCTCTTTCCTTATGTATTTCTTTGTTTTCCTTCCATCTATCTCGAGCTGCTATTTTTAAATGTATTTCACTTTTCCCCTTTCTACCAACTTCCCATGCAGGCTGGTTGTATCGTGCACAATAATATGTGTAGTGCATAGAGTAGTTACAACAATCAGTAAGGATATGAGTATCCGTTTTGGAAATCTGGTTATAAATAGGATTTTGGTGCATTATAATGATAAAATTCACCTCGCCACGTGGGTTTAAGGAGAATTACGCTCAAAAATAAAGATGATAGTGTTCAAAGGTGTTATTTATTCCCACTTGTTAGACTATATGGCTTCGCGTCAAAATATACGAGATCGATACGAATCAAGATTTTCTGAGCAAAATTTATCATCTGCTAGCAATATGTATCGTCTGCTAGCAGCACATGGGGGCTGCCATTTTGTTTATGTGTACAAGAAGATTTTCTTAATCCAAATGCTCAATTGCCTTTTTCAAAATTAAAAACCCATTTGAGATTAAAAATAGAGAAAAGATATGTCAATTTATTTTTAAACTGAAGATTTCCTTATATATTTCTGTTGAAAATCGATATTCGCTTAATAGAAATCTATTTTCTCGATACTGGACGTATGGGACGGAGCAAATTAATTCAAATTTTATGGATGCTTCTTCCCTGAGCATCTATAGCGGCAAACTATGCATTCCCCTGCTTTCGGATAATGGACTTGAAAACTCAGAATGCATGCTGCATATATTATGTTCTGCTCTGTTTGGTAAACCCAAGAAAATAGATTTTTGTTAAGCAAAACCAGACAATTTAAAAGTATCATTATAAAGATTTAATTTTTATAATACATGTAAACACCCACTTTATATTTTTCGTCACATATGGGATTTTAGGTAATGAAGAAAATCAATTTAGGATTTGGATTCAAAATATCTTCCTGACTGGAATCAGTGCAGAAAATGGCAGCCCCATGTAAATGAGTAGGAGACGATACCGGGTGTTTGAATATCTTAATTTATACCCTTTTCTGATATCTTATTAGAAAATGATTTAGGCCAAGTAGGAATATATTACACCTTCCAATATCAGTAAATTTGTAAAGGGGTTAATTCTCCTTTAAATGTGTCTATCAATACCCATGATCACGGGGGGGGGGGGGGGGGGGGATTTCCCCTGGCATTACATTTTTGTTTTAAAAGTTGGGTGTTTAAACTCGGTGTTTGATGGTGCATTGTACAGTTGAATTTCTCATCATGTTAACATGATTGTATACCCATACTATTTTTCTTTATATCGACCGACCACAATGCTAGTTTCCCTTAATACTCGATTGGCTGGTAGCTTTGTAACGAGTTGCATAATTGTGCATGAGGGAGAGGGTTTTTTTTTTTTTTTTTTTTTTTTTGGGGGGGGGGGGGGGTTGTGACAAACGGCTGGAATATTTGTTTTCCTTCCCGCCCCCCCCCCTTAATTGTTGATCATGCAAAACATCTAATGGAGAGTTGATATTGCACATGGGAATACCTGCCTTCATGCATTAAAAAAAAAACAACAACAACAACAACAAAATTCTTTTTAAATAATAGGCTAGTAAATATAAACTATTTTTTTGTTTTAATGTGATAAACTAAGTTTTATTGTTGGAAGTTGGATGAGGAACAATAAGCGGGAAAGCACGAGCGAAGACAAACATTTCTCTTTTAATAAAATTTGGTATATTATCTGGGCTTTATTGTTGCAGGTCGGGGCAGAAATTTCTATTTTGGCGAGCAAGTGTAGCGAGCGAGCACAATCTTGTTCAATGTGATGTTAAGTCCAATTTGGGGTACTTTTCCTAGAGGGTGGTTGTCCGGGAGGTAGTTGTCCAGGGGTTAGTTGTCCTAGGGGGCAGTTGTCTGGGGGGTAGTTGTCCGGGGGTAGTTGTCCGGGGGTAGTTGTCCTGGGGGATAGTTGTCCAGGGGGTATATGTCCTAGGGGGTAGTTGTCCGGGGGCAGTTGTCCTGGGGGTAGTTGTCCTAGGGGGTAGTTGTCCAGGGGGTAGTTGTCCGGGGGGTAGTTGTCCAGGGGTAGTTGTCCTGGGGGTAGTTGTCCTAGGGGGTATTTCTCCGGGGGGGGGGGGTTAGTTGTCGGGGGTAGTTGTCCTAGAGGATGGTTGTCCTAGGGGGTAGTTGTCTGGGGGGGGGGGGGAGTAGTTATCCGGGGGGTAGTTGTCCTAGGGGGGTAGTCGTCCTAGAGGGTGGTTGCCGTAGGGGGTAGTTGTCCTAGAGGGTGGTTGTCTGGGGGTAGTTGTCCGGGGGGGTAGTTGTTCTAGAGGGTGGTTGTCCTAGGGGTTAGTTGTCCTAGGGGGGTAGTTGTCCAGGGGGTAGTTGTCCTAGAGGGTGGTTGTCCTAGGGGGTAGTTGTCTGGGGGTAGTTATCCGGGGGTTGTTGTCTTGGGGGGGGGGGGGGGGGTAGTCGTCCTAGAGGGTGGTTATCCTAGGGGTGGTTATCCGGGGGGTGGTTGTCCAGGGGGTAGGTGTCCTAGGGGGTGGTTGTCCTAGAGGGTGGTTGTCCTAGGGATAGTTGTCTGGGGGTAGTTATCCGGGGGTAGTTGTCCTAGGGGGTAGTCGTCCTAGAGGGTGGTTGCCTTAGGGCGTAGTTGTCCTAGGGGGGTAGTTGTTCTAGAGGGTGGTTATCCTAGGGGTGGTTATCCGGGGGGGGGGGGGGGGGGTAGTTGTCCGGATACGACCCACTACATTACCATAAGCCCGAACCAGTCATAAACCATGATCTTGTGGGAATGTGATTTTAAAAATACCAGTTGATGGATGTGAATAAGTTGAATTTGAATGAATCTTACATACTTTATATTTGTTTTATAATTTATAATTTATAATTTATAATTGCCAAAGAAAAAATAAATATTTTTTTAAATATATGAAAATAAATATTTTTCATGCCGATTATTTGAACTTCACTAATAAACCCACTCCGAATCAATATGGAGTCCATCTCAAAGTAAGGGTTTCAATTTGTATTCCACTATTTCTGATCGTGAATTTCTACTGCAACATGAAGTGATCAGAATAAGAGAGATATGGATGTTTGAAAACCAAGATCTTAAAAAATATTGAGAATCTCCTATTGCCATTGCGATCACGATGTATGATGTCATACATGGATAACTCTCCTATTTCATATGTAGAACAAATTTTCTCACCATGCTCCCCTATTGTTCATTTTAACCCATTGACTACTGAATTTTCTTAATCCCCATGGCCCGAATTCACAAAGGAGGTATTTGGTTTAAACCATGGTTTAAAACCCCTCCCGGATGTTTTAAGCGTACGTGCGCACTGAATCCAATCCAATCATAAATTTTCTTTGAGCGCGCGCATGGGCAATGTGCGCTTATTTGCGCTTATTTTAGTACGCTTAGGGAGGTTTAAACCTTACCCATAATTTAAACCTCCTTTGTGAATACGGCCCATATGTTTAACACAGTAGGCAACGGGTTAATGATAGAACAGACTACTTTGTTCTTTTTCACCATCTGTGTGTGCGCGCTGTGAAGCAGCGACCCACTTTGGCTCCTATAATTTGTTGCTTTTGTCACACTTTTGCTGGGGGCCTGTCAGCTTGCTTGAGCACTGATTGTCTGATATGATAGTGGGGAAGAACCTGGACAGTTTTCAGGACGTTTTGTGGTTCTGGTTCTGAGAAGTTTGGTGACCAATTTTGTTGTGGTCACGAGTGACTGCCAGTTTGAAGTTTACTGTGTGTCCCATGCATACTTATTCATGCTGTTTTGGAGTCTGACTTTGTGTGTGGCTTACAAGACAGCTTACAAGACAGCTTACAAGACTGTATTCATTAATGGCCTATTCATGACCAGTCAGGCCTGGAGTAGCACAATAAAGCCTCATTGTGATGTTCCCTTCTTCACTGAGTGGGACACTTGCTTTGATTGCTTGATAACTCTTCTCTAGTTTACATGTGACTGGAATTTAGGACTTATGTCATGATACAGTACAGTACTTGTGAACTTAAACTCAATTTCAATTTCAATTCATTTATTTACCAATTTATTGCAGACAGTTAGATATTGACATTTTTATATAGATAACATAAAGAGGACAATGAACGGGTTGGGACCCCGAAGAAGCAGAGCTTGTGGAGGGGCCCCCGGACAAAATTAAAAAGAGTGATATCAATGGTAATAAAGATAATGATTATCAATGCACAAAGATACATATAAAAACGATTATAAATCATTCACATTATAAGCACTAGGCAATGAAATAGGAACATATCTACAAGGTGATTATAGGATTATAGGTAAAAATAAACGATATACTAACGTACATACATGCAAACACACACACCACACACACACACACACACACACACACACTTTCTCTCTATGAGTCCAGGTAAAAATGACTCAATGTACATGTAATGGCTTCCCAGTCTAATTAGCCTTGGTTTTCAATATTTCATCAAGATATTTACGACACATATGTTTAAATCTAGACAATGTTGTAGCTGACCTAATTTCCAAGGGCAAGTTATTCCATTCCTTGATACAAACCGTTATGAACGACTGTAACCCAATTTGTGTTCTCGCAAGAGGCTGATGAATAAAATTACTTTGGTGTGTATTGTGAGTATGAATGGTAGAATTTAAAACAAAAGCATCCTTCAAGAATGAATTATGTGCATTCAATGTTTTAAACATGAAAATCAAGCAATTTAACGTAACCAATCTTTCAAAAGGTAAAATATGTAGGTGAATAAAGACCTTTTATAGTCTGAATGAGTAATATATCTCACTTTTTTCTGAAGAACTACTAACTTATTTATATGAATTTTATTCATATAAATGAATGTAGAAATGTATTTCCCCATGCAACATTACAATACATCAGATGAGGCATAACTATAGCATTATACAAAGTAATTAAGGTTTCTTTTGGTAGATAAAAGCGCAATTTGGAGATCACACCAACGCTTCGAGAAACTTTAGTACATACATGATTGAGGTGATCTTTCCATGACAAATGATCATCTACTAAGACACCAAGAAATCGTACGTTTTGGCTTCGGTCAATGTGATTTCCACTTATTATCAATGGAGGAATATTATCAGGGATTTTTTTACCTCTTGTTCTGAAGACAACATATTGTGATTTGCTTGTATTTAGTAACAATTTATTACAACAAAACCATTCAAACGTGTTCCTAATTTCGTTATTTACAGAGGTGATTAAAGATAACATATTTTTATGATGAGCAAGTAAGCAAGTGTCATCAGCAAAAAGTGAATAAGTAAACAAACCAGACGAATTTATTATGTCATTAATGTAAATTAGAAACAACAAGGGACCAAGGACTGAGCCCTGCGGTACACCACATTTAACTTTCCCCAGTTGTGATTTTACTCCATTAACCACCACAAATTGTTGTCTATTGTGTAGGTAATTTTCAAACCACGCTAAAGCTACGCCACGGATACCATAATGCTCTAACTTACTTAAGAGAATGATATGATCAATAGTGTCAAATGCCTTTGACAAATCTAAAAATACACCAATACAATACTTTCCCCTATCGATGGCATTAATAACAGTATTGACTAAATTCAATACGCCCATGCTTGTAGAACTATTTTTTCGAAATCCAAATTGCTGGGGAATCAAGACATTTTGCAATTGAAGATAATCATCCAATCTTTTATACACAATTTTTTCAAGAATCTTTGAGAATATAGGCAACAAAGCAATTGGTCGATAGTTTCTATACATTTGCAATCATTCTTTTTATAAACAGGAATTACCTTTGCTAGCTTTAATTTTTGTGGAACAATACCTTGTGACAAAGACTTATTGAAGATATACGATAAGGGATCAACAATGCTCTTTATGCAAAGTTTTACTACCTTTGGAGAAATGTCATCTGAGCCACATGACTTTGATGGATTTAGAGTTGATGCAAATTTCACAATTTCATATGGCGACGTTGGACTTAGATACATTGAGGAAGAGTGAGGTTGTACAGACAAATATTCCCTAAAGGATGTTTGGACAACAGGTATATCGTTGCTTATCTTAGAAGGCAAGTTAATAAAATATTTATTAAAATATTCAGCCTTTTGTTGATTAGACGTTAACGATAAATCATTATGGTACATTGCATTTGGAAGTGATGTTTGTTTCCTTTTCCCTAACAATTCATATATACAGGACCCAATCAATGCTAGATAGTTCTTGCTTGAAAACACCAATCTTATCTTCACTGATAACACGTCGAAATAGTTTACGTTTGTCATCGGCAGCAATGGAGTCACCTTTATTGATAGCAAAAATTGGCATGTGATCAGAAAAATCAGAGCAAAAAATCCCTGAATTAAAATGGTCATTAACACAGTTTGTAAATATGTTGTCAATTAAAGTTGCAGAGGAAGAAGTGAGACGTTGGTTTATTAATTAAAGAAAATAGACCATATGAGTTCATAAGATCAACAAAATCTTTCACCTTTTCATCTATGTCAATGTTTAATAGATTAATATTGAAGTCACCCATGATATATATTTTGTTCTTCTCTTTAACTAAAAGTTCCATTGTATGATCAAACTCATTAATGAACGATCTTGTATCATTTCCAGGTGCTCTATATACACAACCAAGAATATATTTGTTATCACAAACATTAATTTCTATAAACAAAGATTCAGAATTTATATTTGTATCCGATAAATCATTTCGTAATTGGTAGTCAGTACCCTCTCTTATATAATATGCAACCCCGCCACATCTTTTGTTTGGCCGAAAAATCTGAATGAATGAATACCCAGGAATATCAAACATAGCTGTATTTGTAGATGGTTTAAACCAGGTTTCAGTTACACCAATCACAGTGAAATTGTATTTAATACAGGATAGAAAAGTAGCAAAATCTTCAAAATTTTTAAAGAGGCTTCTGGAGTTAACATGTAGAAGAGATAGTTTACTGATATCATCACATCGGAAATTGCTACAATTAACATAGCTACACTCATAACTACAACATCAAATATATCATCAAAGTTATCATCCCCACACAGAAATATTAAATCAAACCACAATAGAAAATCAGCAGCTTTATAAACACAACCATAATCGAAATGAAATACCAAACCAAGAAGAAACATATTGGGAGAGCCATACAATACAATGGAATTCACTGACACATACACCCACAAATCCACACAAACATACATAACCACATACACAAATACAATCATACAGAGAAAATCTTTAATACAAGTACATTATGTACAACTGTAACCAATGACATGGAGTAGCACAAAATACATAAAACTACAACTTGAGTCATATTGAACAATGAAACAGAAAAAAAGGAAACCTCTGGGAGATTTTAGAAATAGTATAGTTGCATAGTCAGATATTGGAGTGAAAACAAAAAATATGACGCTGCATGCAGTAGGCGTTAATTTACAAAACAGAGATCTGACGAAGAGAAGTGAATGATTTTTTCATGGATATTCCTTCCACATTTGTCTTCAAGGCGGCATGTATCTTTCCATCCACTGACCAGGCCGCGTCAACCTTTGGATGGTTGGAGAGCTTCATAAGGATCTGGTGATTGGTCCTTGTGAGGTCATCCTGGATGGAGACACCTTTCCCCTTCAGACGTTTCTTCTGCTTCATCAAAGCAGCCTTTGTTTTATATTTGACCAGCTTTACAAGTACAGGGCGGGGCTTACTAGAGGCGGACCGAGGTTTCCCGCAGCGATGTGACCGATCAATGTCAGCAGGGGTTAAACCAAATTGGAGATGCTTAAACATTTTATCAATGATAAGCTGGTCGGTGTCTTCATCCGCACTCTCAGGGATCCCGAATACACGGATGGAATTTCTCCTGCTGTACTGTTCGAGCTCATTCACTTGTTGATTGAAACTCTCAACCTCATCTTGGAGGCTGGCCACAGACTTAGAAAGAGATTGAACTTCAGCCTCTTTCTTCTCCATCTCACTCCTCAGCTCAAAGAGCTCCCCCTCCTGCTTCTCACTAATATGGAAGTCTATGAGCTACCTTCATAGGAGGATTCCTTTACCAACATTTGAGAAATTGAAGGACCTTGGAATTAAGAGGATTAGGAGTGGACATAGAGGTCACCGTGGTGGTAAGAAAGGCGGTATAAAACCTCAGAAACCTAGTGGCCAGTTCAAGGTAGGATCAATCAATTGTCAGTCTGCATGTAATAAATCTTACTTGATTGTGGATCATCTGATAACTCATGATCTAGATGTGTTAACTCTAACTGAAACCTGGTTCAAGAGTGGTGACTGGTCAGATGCTACTAGAATAACTCCAGCAGGATTCAAAATTGTTAATAAACCCAGGAAGCAACGTCGTGGAGGGGGAGTTGCTATACTGCACAGATCTACTTTGAGTCTAAAAGTTGTCAATAATCGTGACCAGTTTAAATCATTTGAATGTCTTGAGACTGATATGACCCTCAAGGGATATAATCAAAAAACTGTTTCTTCATTCATGAAGATTCAAGAGAACCGGCTGGAACAAGTGGGCTATAGATGCATGTGGGAAATATAGGTTTTCCCGGCCAATTTCGCACGTTTGTCAGTGTGTTTGATAGAAAGTTCATTCAATTTAGCAAAAATCCTCGTTACGGCGCATTCTGTCTTTCGAAATTGCAACTTGTACATTCAATTTAACATTTCGAACAATGAAATTTGCACATGTGCCTTTCGAATTCATAAAAGGGGTCTTCAAATTGACACGTGCTCTATATTCAGTCAAATTCGCCAACACCGGTCGAAGGGGTTATTTCAGTCATTCAATTTCGTGGATGGGCATCCAAATTACCAACATTTTCAGTCAAATTACCTCATAGTTTTTATTTCCATTTTAAAAGGTGAGAACATATGTATTTAAATGTGATTTTTGTTTCGGCCACACACAGTTAAAGGAGAATTAACCCCTGATTACAAATTTACTTATATTGGAAGGTGTAATAATTATATTCCTACTTATTGGCCTAAATCATTTTCTAATAAGATATTAGAAAAGGGTATAAATAAAGATATTCCAACACCCGGTATCATTTACATGGGGGCTGCCATTTTCTTGCTGATTTGGAGTTGTACATGAACCATTGAGAAATGTTCCAGTCAGGAAGATAATTTTGAATCCAAGACCTAAATTGATTTTCTTCATTAACTAAAATCCCATATGTGACGAAAAATATAAAGTGGGTGTTTACATGTATTATAAAAATTAAATCTTTATAATGATACTTTTAAATTGTCTGGTTTTGCTTAACAAAAATCTATTTTCTTGGGTTTGCCAAACAAAGCAGAACATCATATATGCAACATGCATTCTGACTTTTCAAGTCCCATTATCCGAAAGCAGGTAAATGCATAGCTTGCCGCTATAGATGCTCAGGGAAGAAGCATCCATAAAATTTGAATTAATTTGCTCCGTCCCATACGTCCAGTATCGAGAAAATAGATTTCTATGAAGCGAATATCGATTTTCAACAGAAATATATAAGGAAATCTTCAGTTTAAAAATAAATTGACATATCTATTCTATATTTTTAATTTCAAAAGGGTTTTTAATTTTGAAAAAGGCAATTGGGCATTTGGATTAAGAAAATCTTCTTGTACACATAAAAAAAAATGGCAGCCCCCATGTATTGCTAGCAGACGATACATATTGCTAGCAGATGATACATTTTGATCAGAAAATCTTGATTCGTATCGATCTCGTATATTTTGACGCGAAGCCATATAGTCTAACAAGTAAGAATAAATTACACCTTTGAACACTATCGTCTTTATTGTTTGAGGTTAATTCTCCTTTAAGCAGTAAAAAACTCGAATTTGTTGTTCTGTAACGCCCCTCTTCTTTCATACATGCCATAAGGCATATGTACGACAGAGCCCCTTCATTTTCTTCGGTACAGTCATGGCAGCACAAGTTACAGGCGCATATCTCAACAAGATAGAGAAAGACTTATAGAAGCATTTGAGGGACATAACCTTGACTACCTAGAACTGGCCGACACGCTCGGAATAAAGCGCTCAACGGCCAGATCAATTGTGGCCACATATCTCCGAACCGGGAGACGCAAAAGGGGAGGCGAGCGAAACGTGAAGATGGGTTACGAAATGAGAGCTCGTCTCCAAGCCACTGTAAGCAGTAACCCCTTAGTCACCCCTGAGCAACTGAAGATAGATCTACGGGCAGCTCTTCCGCAGAAGACCCCGGTATCCGTCTCTACTATTGCTAGAGCACTTGAAGGAATGCCCATCACGACGAAACTGGCCGAGGATGTCCCACATGCTAGAAATTCACCGATAATCCTAGACAAGCGCATGGAGTACGCACAGTGGTTTATGGCAGAGGGTGTCGTTGCACACTGTGTCTACATTGATGAGACCGGCTACAACTTCTGGACCAGACGCTCTTTTGGAAGAGCCCAACGCGGGGTCCCTGCACGTCGGGTCGTACATGGCCAACGCGGTCGGCAGTGCAATATCACTTTTGCAGTTTCAAGTGAGATTGGGCTCGTCAACCACACTATTGCAGTGGAAACGGTGACGAGGGAAACTTTCGAGGCTTTCCTGGCTACCACCGCTCATGAATGCGAGAATGTCTTCCCCCCTGATGAGGACGTGTACCTGATTTTAGACAACGCACGTCCTCATGTAAGAGCTCAGCTACCTCGTGATGCAAGCCCAAGTATTCATTTGAAGTTTCTTCCTCCGTATTCTCCATTTATCAACTGCGTGGAGATGGCTCATTCTGCGTTTAAGGCAGCCATCAAACGAGATCTGGCCCGCCCGGAGTTGCAGCAGAGGGTAGGCGACAGAGAAGCAGCACAGGAAGCTGGGGTCAACATGCAGGAGTGGAGAATCGACCTCGTTCAGCAGGCAGCTCGATGAAATACTGACGCAATAACGCAAGAGAAAGCCATCCGGTGGTTTAACCACACCCATACATACCTCCCAAGGTGCTTGGCCCGCCAACAAATTGATGGCTAGAACTGATCTAAGAACTGTATTCTTTAATAATTAATTAGTTAGCATTAATGTAACACCCACCCAATGCAAATAATGAAAGACATATGAAAGAAATAATCACGAAGTAAATTGAAACCTCCACACACAAAACACCATTGAAAGAAAAGTTGCCAAGATGATACAGGAATAAAGAATAATCCGAAAATATGAAATATTCTGATGTTCATACAAAACAATGATGAAAGAATTGAACAAAAAAGTAGAAGAATAAACGCTTAAAGACGTCTGCTAAATTGACTTAAGTACGTGTTAAATTGGATGCCTAGAAATGAATTCGAATGAACGAGCGCACTATATTTGTGATCACGTGACTACATAATTCTAAATTGAATGAACGATTTGCGAATTCATGCTTGTTTAATGAATTTCAGTTGAAAAAGTACTAATTAGAATGAGGTTAAATGTAATCTGAATGCTCCAAAAAATTAATTTGAACGAATAAATAATGAAATTAAAATACCGAGCGTGTCCTCTTGGCTAAATTGTCTAAATTGAATAAATGCTCTATCAAATGGAGCGACAACAATACGAAATTGGCGGGAAAACCTATAGCACTTCATAAACATTGCGCATCGTTCCCTACAGCTGTGAAATATTTATTTTATCCATGCTACGGACAAGGGAAAATAACACACATTTTTGTCATTGTTCAAAACAGGTTTATAATGTTGTAATGTTATTTGCCTTCTCTTTTTTTCACAGTAATACTTTACGTATTAGGACTACTTCGTTTCTCACACTAAATTCTTCTTCTTCCGTGTGGTTGCAAACTTCTGTTAAGATCAGCCATACGAGAATGCTGGTTGACAGCCAGTTTACAGTTAAGCCTAACTGATGACTACATACTAACCGGCCAATCTGACATGGTGTGTTGGAGGGAAAAATATAATAAAACTAGAAAGGCCGTCAAAGGCGGCAGACCCACGCCTTCCCCTGTCGTGTATAAAAAGAAAGTAAACCCAATATAGGTTTTGTTTTGTTGCGATTATTTTTGTAAGCAGTAGCCATTCAAAGGGGATAGATAACAAGATGCACATCTCCCCCCCCCCCCCAATAAATTTTGCCATATCCAAGTCATAACTTTGTGTGTCCCCACCCTTGAAAAAATCTGAAAAAGATATTTTATTTATTGAAACAACCCTCCCCTAAAAGTAATTAATTAGACATGTCAGAGAGTGTGGCGTGGAGAGGAAAAAAATGTTAGCAATTTGTATTCAGTGTTCAGTCATGTCAGTGTTAGTAAATGTATTCATGTTCTATCTTTACATTGCAATTGGGGTTTCTCACACTAAGTTCTTCTTCTTCCGTGTGGTTGCAAACTTCTGTTAAGATCAGCCATACGAGAATGCTGGTTGACAGCCAGTTTACAGTTAAGCCTAACTGATGACTACATACTAACCGGCCAATCTGACATGGTGTGTTGGAGGAAAAATCTAATAAAACTAGAAAGGCCGTCAAAGGCGGCAGACCCACGCCTTCCCCTGTCGTGTATAAAAAGAAAGTAAACTCAATATAGGTTTTGTTTTGTTCTTTTTTCATCGGGCTTGAATAAAATAAAAATGACGACAAAATAAGTTGGATCTCGACTTCAAAATGACATGCATGCGAGGCACAGAGCTAACTCACTCAGCTCAGTCACCACCCATCAACAAAGTCAATGTGTATACTGGCGTACATTCGTCGAACCTCAGCCACCAAATTTGCAAATCCACAAGCATATTAAAATAATACATGCAGTTTTTGTATATATTTTATATAACTACGAAATCCACTCAAACAGACATAAATGAGTTATTTTAATATTCTTGTGGATTTGCAAAATTTGGTTGGTGAGGTTCGCCGAATGTACGCCAGTATACACTTTGACTTTGTTGATGGGTGGTGACTGAGCTGAGTGAGTTAGCTCTGTGCCTAGTTATAAACTAACTCAAAGCTCAAATGACAGGACCGTAAGTAAACCAAAGAAAAAAGTTCAATCCCACTAGGCTTACACAGGCACTGTACTACCGTACTCACTACCGTACTCACAACCACGCAGCCCATTCACAACACACGTGAACACTCGCGAGTGCGATAGACTCACTCACGTCGAACAAACTCACCGGATTTTCACAGAAACAATTAAAATCACGTACTACACGTCCACCAGGATAAAATAAATCACAAAAACTTCCACAACAAAGTGGAAAACGGGGAAAATAAACAGAAATGCACAAAAGATAAGAAATAGAGGAGAAATTGGACGTGCTAGGGTAGCCTGAATCTAACTGAAGTTGTAGATAAAAAAAAGGTATTGCGATAGCCGCTATCGATTTCGCAGTTCCAGCGCGCGAAAAATCCCTTGTTGCTGGGATACATATTGGCGGGAAACAATAGATATGAATATTCATTGCAGGCTCGTATGGATTTGAAGTGAAATGGCCAATAATTGGTGTTCTAGAATTCATAAACCTGAAATAGATTTTTGGTGAGACGAAGTAATGAGGGTTTTGATTGGGGTCTTCAAACTTTCAAGTTTCTTTCCTGTCACTATCCGAATTGAAGTTCCTATACTTTACTACAGGGTCAAAACTTCAAGGTCACACAGAATTGGCAGGGGTCAATCAATCATCACCAAAATCTAATCGATTCTTTCCTGTCACTTTCCGAACATTCCCTAAAAATTTGGTGCAAATCCGTTCACCATGTTCTCTCATTATCCTGTACACAAAGAAACAAACAAACAAACATACGGAGCGCTTTACATAACCCTGCCGATTTCATCGGCGTGGGTAAAGATGAGTCGCTGAAGAGACTGTGTACTTGCACGCTTATCTCAAGTTAGAAGAGACAAGAATATTTTTTGTGTAGAAAATGTCAAAAACAAATTAGAGACAAAATAATAACGGGGTTCCATCTGATGGTGATGAGAGGATGGATTGCCCCTCGTAGCATTATTAACCTTAGGATACTCTAAGATATTTTACCCCATGTCTGGATCCTAAATTCCAAAAAAAATGGGAGAATTAAAAGAATTTGATTTTTCAGTCCGGGGAATGCAGATGAAAGAGTTATGGTGTGCTTGTGCGCGCGCGTATGTGGGCGTGTGTGTGTGTGTTGAGGGATCATACCAAACTCTCCTCCAATACAAACTCTGTGTCGTAAAGAGTGAATACACAAACTTCACTCTAAACAAATAAACCTTTTAAAATTATGCTGCTATCTACACGACGAAAGGGGAGGTGCTTCTGCTTCCGTGCCTTGTGGTTTTATAATAGTGACGTGTGCAAAAGTAGCTCTATTTTGATATGGGGAATGCAGCGGCGATAATCATTGGTACCTTGGGGAACCTTCATTTGCATATTTAATTTTCGTAACCTATTACATGAAGAACATGATAACCCTTGATGCATAGTTTTGCACATATCACCTAACAATAAATTTGTCCATCCAACCGGACGAGGAAAATCGTGTGATGCTCACTTAAAAGAATAATACATTATTATTTATTGTCAAATATGATCGAGATCACCAGTCTGCATGTACACCACTGCAAATTGCCTGTAACTATTTCAAGAGAAAAGTCACAACAGGTCTAACAATTTCCTTTTGTTAGATTGCTCTACCATTCATCTCTGCTAAGCTCGTATATGATTCCACGCCGAAATGTTCCACCTCGTAAAACATGAGTCAGAAAAAAAAAGAACTTTAGCAACGGATAACACATTGGTTTATTGAGTTATAGGATAAGGTGTGAGTTTAAATCATCTCTAGCAATTTTTTAAAATCAACTTTTGAAAACCCTCTCAATCTTCTCTCTCAAAGCTGAAGAAGATCCACAACCACACCACCAGTTTCTATACCTCGTGGAAACATTTAGGAGGACAGGATTCACATTATTCTTAATCATCGGATTACATCCATTTAAATGTGAGTATATTATAACATCAGAGAGGGAGAGAGAGAGAGAGATAGAAAGAGAAAGAGAGATTAGACTGAGATGAATTTAAAAAAAAAAAAAAAAAAAAAAAAAGCTGTACAATCGCTCTGTATGCGCTCATATGCACTCATTCGTTTGCACGCATTGTTGCGTTCTTCTTTTTAAAATCGAACCGGTTCGATTTTCTTTTCCCAGCACAGGAACAAAGATATCTAAATGTGTGTTTTATGAAGGTACCTATCAAATCAATCAATTTGGTATCATAATGGAGGGACCGAAAAGGATCCGCCAGCCCTGAATCAAATTATCACTGCGGCACTGCCCAATGGGTAATGCATACAAAAATATATGTTACCGACCATGGGCGTTAATCGTGACGTAACTCTATTCATCATGGGGGGGGGGGGGGGGGGGCGACACAATAGCCGTCCCCCCATGATGAATAGAGTTACGTAACGATTAACGCCCATGTTACCGACTAAAGCCTCGGTCACAAATACCATTAAGAACTGCTACGAATGCCGTACGAATTATTTTAGACCATTTCGAAGATCTTCTCAAGAAGGCTGTACGGAACCAGCGTTCGTAGACCGTTAGAAGACCGCTCGTAAGTTCCCAGCCTGGTCGATGGTCTTGTCCAAGATTTTTTTTCAACGTCGTACGAAACCCCCTCCTCGTAAAGCGGCCGTACGAACGTCGTAAGAACATCGTATGAACCACGGAAGATTTTGTAGGGTCCAGATACAATTCTAGAAGCCTTGCATTCTTACGATAGTCGTGAGAACGCCTTACGTAGTTTATAGAGGGCTCTTGCGGCGTTCATAAGAACGCCTTACGAACGGAGGTCCGTACAGCGCTCTTACGAACGATTCTTGGCGTTTGTAAGGCGTTCGTAAGGTGCTCGTAAGGCGTTCGGAAGGTGTTCGTAAGGCGTAGGTACACAATTTGTGCAATCGTCTAGTTTTAGGGGGTATAAAGCCAAACGTACGAAGTTCAAATCCTCAAACTTCCAACAGTCACTGAATTTTCGAACGCATCGTTCGTACGAACTTTTGTGACCGTAGCTTTGAATATTAAAACATATTCTATGTAATGTGTTGAACGCATTCATGACAGCCGTATATAATAAATGACTAGGGCGGGCACTAACACTTTCCTTCAAAAGATATGATACCCATTTACTTACTCGTAGGTCCATTGTCTTGCTGGAATATTATTATATTATCCAGCCAATATCCAGCAATAATGCACTCTTAATTGATCTCATCTTAAAGGAATACATAAACTACCGTAGTTTGAAATTCCAGTTTTGCTGGATAAATTTTGAACGCTAAAATCACAGATTGAAAAACACTTCTCTGGCGGGTGTAGGGATATATTTCATAGAACAGTTCCATGCATTGCTTCATATAAAAAGCTGCGAGAATTATTCATGAAACAAATGAATGCAGTTAACAACTAACCAAAAAGCCTTTTACTCCGTACATTAATTATTTGACAACTTTAGGCATAGAAAGTTTTTACGGATATATGGCAAAGCAATCATTGTAAAATGAAATTTGCAGTTTGTTTAAATAAACAATAACTGTATATAAAGAGAGACAGTCGTAATATCTTCTAAGTAAGATTCTTTGAAAATATGATTGTAGCTCTTGAATTCCAGATAAAGTACTTAGTAAGAGTTGAAACCCTTGATTTTCAAGTTTTCAAGTTTACCCCCCGCCCTTATTTGATTGTGTCCTACGGTCCTACGTTATGCTCGGTAAAAACGACCTTTATCTGCACATGAGCAAATTATAGTTACAAACTGCCTTACTGCTTTAAGTCTGCTAGCTAGAGAGCTGTCTTACACTTAGGGTAATGTGGTGAAGCAAAATATTGATTAAGTAAAAAAAAAACTCTTTTATTTCTCATTTTGTTTTCATTACTCTTCTCATGAATGTCAAATATTTCTAACTATAAACTTCTTCTGTATTGCTTCTTTCTTGCGATAATTGTGAGAACGCCTTAAGTAGTTCATAGAGGGCGCTTGCAGCGTTCGAAAGAACGTCTTACTTGATGAAAACGTATGTAAATACGAGGTCGTATTTTGAACGGAGCTATTTGATATATATATTAACTTTTCCTTTGTAATTCAATCAATTATATTGTGTATTTCATTGTTAATCTCAGAATACAAATATACATTACCAGGAAATAGTGCAAATTAACATCGTCTGTATGAACGTTTCTATTATCAACCATTGTTCCTCTAAATTTGCCTTTTTGGATTAGAAGATTTTAAACAAATTTCAAATCCAATTTTTCATTGGATTGTCAAAAAAGGTTCCATGATTTAATGATGGAGTAACAAAAATAATAATGTATTTCTGTTTCTTTTCATGATGTAAGATGCAGGCAAAGAAAGAAAGAGATGCACAAAAGATAAGAGCTGTCGCAGAGGGATGAATAACTGAAAATAAAGATTGTCAACAAAAGATAAAATTTCCGAACAAAGGGGTGATTGGAGAAAAGAAAATATAAAACACTCAATCGAGATAAATCGAAATAATGGAGAAATTAAGAAAACCAAAAGGTTTAGAAGTGATATATATATATACGATGAGAAAGATAATGAACATTGAATTGATCTATTTATAACATAAAGCATGTAAAGCTCCTGGTGTTGAAATAGTTTAAGGTAAAGAGATCGATGGAACGGGAAGCCAAAAGGGTAAAGATGAAAAAAAAAGTTGATTAAAAAAAAAAAAAAAATAAATGACTGAAAAATTTGTTCAATGTAGCATAATATTGTTCATTAGCATAACGAAAGAAGGAAATATGTGGCACGAAAATGAGACCTGATAACGAAGCTTTTCGACCTGCACTCATCAGGTTATCACGCAGGAATGTAACAAATTACTCGAAATCAACTATATTATACTCGATGAACCCGGACGCAAGCCGGTGTGGTGGCAGGTCGTGGTGGCGTATCATGTAACGAGTACACAATCCGCCGGCGGATATCGTTCCCGCGAGAACCATATCCGCCGCGTCATAATTATACGGCAGATTTTGTTCCAGCAGCGGATTTGGTTATTTTGGCGCGATAGTCTTTATTTCTAGACCAAATTTACTAAGTCTTTCATTATAGACCCTTATTATAAGAAGATAATAATATCGTCTGGAGCCAGAAGGGCATAAAGTCCCATCATTTGTAAAGAGTTAAAGCCCAGTGGCTCCAAACAGATGATATATAAGACCCTTATCATAATATGGTGGAAATAAAAACGAATTATTATGATTAGTCAAATTGATTGGACATAGTGGCGGATTTAGGGGTGGGGGTCACACCCGGCCCGTGCCCCCAACTTTTCAAAGATAAATATGCACTGTGCCCCCTTTTTTCGATTGTGCCCCCCCTCCCCTTTTAAAACAACCCCCCCTTTTTTTTTTGCTTGTCAGGAATTATGGAGGGAATATGGACCCCCATACCCCCCGAGCGAATTTTCAATGTCTGACGAAAAAAAAATTGTTTGTCTCCACCCTCCAAAATTTGATAAACCTGCATTTGTGTCCCCCCCCCCCCTATACAAAATGCTGGATCCGCCCATGATTGGACCTGCTTTTTTGTTTTTAGTGTTGTTTGGAGTCCATTCTTTTTTCATTAGAGAGACTCTAATTGATTTAGTGGGGGGAAGGGGGGAATGTTCTCCTTTTTGGGGGGGAGGGGGGGGCGGGGTATCAAAAGGTCCTCGTTACTGTGGGGGGGGGGGGGGGGGGGGGGTTGATTCTCCCAAAGGATATATTTTTATATATGGGTGTGCGCAGAATATATATGTATTTGAGTTTCCCGATTGATTGAAATCAAAATCTAGGTGATTTGAAGTCACGGTCATGTCAAAAAATGGCCGTTACTATGGAAACGGTACCATAAAAAATTTATATTTTGGAAAAATATCTAAACTTATCTTTATAAAATAGACAGAGAGGTGTCTACAAAATCTTAGATTATATTTTTCTATTAGCTACGACCCTCAGCTATCATAATCTGCCTATTTTCCATAGAGTTCATGGTGGGGTGGCTGCTAGGGCCGTTACCATGGTAACACATAACGAAATACTGGAATTTAGAAAATACCGTATATTTGTCATTTAACAGCATAAAATATATGTTATGGCCTCTAATATATGTATTTCAAGCTGCCCCACTGATTCCAACCACAATCTGAGTCATTTGAAGTCATGGGCGTGTAAAAAGGGCCATTGCTATGGAAATGGTCCCACAAAATGCTGATATTTGTGGAAAATATCTATGATTTATCAATACAAAATAGAAAACAACTGTTTGCACAATCTTAAATCATGTTTTTCTGTTGGCTAGGACTCCCAGCTCTCGTAATCTGCCTGTTTTCTATAGAGTTCCTGGTGGGCGTGGCCGCTAGGGCCGTTACCATGGTAACATAACGAAATACTGGAATTTAGAAAATACCATATATTATTTTGCCATTTAGCAGCATAAAATATACATGGTAAGGACTCTAATATATGTATTTCAAGCTGCCCCACTGATTCCAACCACAATCTGAGTCATTTGAAGTCATGGGCGTGTAAAAAAGGGCCGTTGCTATGGAAACGGTCCCACAAAATGCTGATATTTGTGGAAAATATCTATGATTTATCAATACAAAAAGAAAACAACTGTCTGTGCAATCTTAAATCATGTTTTTCTGTTAGGTAAGACCCTCAGCACTCATATTCTTCCTATTTTATATAAAGTTGGTAGTGGGCGTGACCATAGGGATGTTACCATGGTAACACACCAAGGAATTGAACTTTAGAAAATAACATATATCTGTAATTCAATATCACAAAAACAAATTGTAACCATCTAACTATATGTTTTTTTGGGTGCCCATTTGATTGCAAGAAGAATCAGAGACGTTGGAAGTCACCGTCATGTCAAAACATGGCCGTTGCTATAGAAACAGTATGATAAAAATTGAATATTTCTGTAACTATTCAACACAAAACATAGAACATGTGTATGTACAGCCTGAAATGGTGTTTTTCTGTCAGCTAAATCTGAGTCATTGGAAGTCACCATCATGTCAAAACATGGTTGTTGCTATAGAAACATTATGGTGAATTAATAAATATTAGTGAAAAAATCTGTAACTATCTAACACACTTTTTAAAGTAAGGGTCTCCACAACCTGAAATGGATGTTTTTCCCCCTGTACGTTAGCTAGGACCTTGGATATCATAATCCTCTCTGACTGCCACAAAGGTGGATGTCGGGCCACTCGGGCTGTTACCATGGTAATAAGATAGGAAATAACATATATGTGTAATTCAACAAATGAACGTGAAAATATTCAGTAGGCATTACATCTATTTCAAGCAGCTCTTTTGAGTACATTTTTTCGGTGTGCTTTCAAAGTCACAGTCAGGTAAAAGAATTATAATTCTTATTATTCGTTTGGTCTCAAACTGACGCCGATATTGGGGTGTGAGCACCAGCCCCATTACTATGGCAACGCACCAGCAATTGTTTGAAAATGAGTTATATATTCTGTTTTCACAATAGAAAACACAAAATATTATTCTTGATATACATATCATAAACTGCCTGAGTTATTACAGTCATAATCCGAATCACTTAAGGCCATATTAATGTCAAAACAGGGTTGTTGCCATGGTAGTATTATTATGGAAACTGAGCAATTAAAAAAAAAGGTGACAGATTTGTTTGTTATTACACAGCAGCAATTATGTTGCAAAGACATTTTTTAACTATTCGCCGTGTTCGGATAGCTCCGGGCAAGATGTGGGTGTCCACTTGGGGGACCGTTGCAGCAACAGGACTAAAGTGCTGATACCTGCCTGGAGTTTTTTATATTTCCTAGAAGGTATTCAAAAGAGTCACTGAGAGGGCCTGTGGTGCAATTGCAGCTCAGCATTCTCATGACTTGCATGATTGGGGTACATGTTTATTTGCCATGGACTTGATGTGTTGGGGACCATAAGACCTATAAGTTTACATATTGGTTGCCCTTACAGGTAAGCTGCAGTTCTCTTGGCTTTAGAGGAGATATGGCCAATAGTTTGTGATATGGTTCCTCTAATACTATGTTGCCTTAAGCATGGTTGGATAAAGGATGAAGGTAGCAGAGTTTAGTGGCTAAGTCCATAATGTTGTAAAATTAGTGAACACCAGCGGGTTTAACCCTCCCCCGGTTTGGTTTTGCAGAATTAAGGCCTGTTTACACCGCATCCGGTACGGCAACCCGGCACGGCACCACGGCGACCAAAAAAAAATCGATCTCCACTAAATCCTATGATGCTATTCACACTGCAACGGTGCCGTGCCGTGTGTTATAGTACGGCACCGTTTGCCGGATTTGCGGATCGATCAACGAGCCATTTTCTGAGCACGGTACACGGCGTTTTTCACTTCTGGCCAATCACAGCTCAGAGATATTACGTCATAATTCATAAACTCTTTTAATACTTTAAAGATGTATTTACAAATGGAGTGGCAGTCAAAACAAAAACTGATATGTAAAAAGTATCAATAAAAAGGACATTTGCAAAATAATCATAACTGATTAATTCGTACAATTTTCTGCTTTATAGCTCTTGTACTTTCCTATATATTTTCCCACCCTTTTTTTTGGGGGGGGGGGGGGGGGGAATTGGTATTCTTTCTCTACATGTATAGTTTTAAAACATAAAGATTCATCACAATCATGACAATGTTATTTGTCATTTCATCCTGCTGTTATGTTTATAATAACTTCAGCTTCTGCATTTGTATCTTATATAATCCACGTTTTGATATACAGTTTCTTTCGAAATTTTATAAAACTGTATTTGAATCAGCCATTTCCCCCAAAGTCAATGTATTTAAATTTCCCATACTCTTGTAAAGCAAATTGATAATTGATGTATACATTATATACTGACAAAATTATTAGAATTGCCCTTCCCACCTTGCTAAGCCATCTTTCTCTCTCTCTCTCTATTTATCTTTCCCTAAAGCCCTTTTTTCATTTTCAAAACGAAATGAATATATCGTTCATCAAGGTGAGAAGGGGATTGATAATACCAAATAAACAAAGTTATACGTTAATCAAAGAAAAAAACTACACTTAATTAAAACATTTTCAACAGCCAATCACTTTTCTAGAAATGTTCATAACACAGCTCTATGAAATTCGAAAGCATAATATTCCTCACTAGGTGATTGGTGTTTTTGAACAGTGTTTATTTTGCCGCGAAATCATGATCTAACACCAACATGAGATGATACAAAATCAGTTGGTGATTGGTGTTGAACCCTGAGTCTTTGACGTAGTTCCTGTCGGTACATTTTAGTCGAAAATCGTGTGCTAAACCAAGCAAGGCAGTCGGTGTTTAATTTTAAGTACTATACCCATTGACTACCACAATGCCCCTAACGATTAAGAAATAGTATTTTCACGGTCGGTGTTGGTGTTAGTGTTGATAGCTATAGGATCTGTTGGTGATTAATTGTGACAAAAAACAGTCAGTGAGGGACTGAGAGCCTTTCAAACTGCGGACGGCAGATCGTGTAACGCAGCAGATTGTGCACCGTCACCACTCCCGCCGGGCGGATTTTGTGATGGTACACAATCCGCCCGGCGGATTTGGTACTCAGCTCGGCGAAAGGACAGGTGGATTTGAAAGTGTCGTTTGATAGTTTCATGTAATCAGACCCTAATATATTTGATAGTCTTATACAATCATACCATAGGTAATTAGATGATAATGATAATAAATCAAAAAAAGTAATTATTATTATGTAACACTAGTTCAAATAGACCCCAATTTACACAATTAAATATTGTTTTAGTTGAGATAACAAATTAATACCAACTTTTAAGAAAACAGCAAGAAAACATGGGAAGGAATTACAAAAGGGTTTTTTTCAAAGAAATTATGGCATTTTGAAAAGAAAATGTGCGTAAAGCTGCGAAGTACTTAGAAAACAAAGGAATAGAAAGAAACTTGTCAATATTTATACATTTATTTTGTCGGCATAAATCATCGTTTGACGTGGGCGCGCGCTTTTATTAACATGCCATGATGTAGTTACTCTACTGCATGCACAGACTGATTTACTAAACAAACAGGGAGAGCAAATCTCATATTGTGGAGTAAAGGAAAGAAAACGACGAAAGGGACGAAATGAATAAAAAGAAGAAGAAGAATAAGAAGAAGAAGAAGAAGAAAGAAGCGAAAGAAAAATTATAAAGGCAGAGCAGTGTAAAAAGAACAAAGATTATGTGACCACCTGTACAACCCAGCATGACGTGAATATTCATACATAATTACTTATAAGGTAACATCTTAGTTTCCATTTAAAAGAATTGGTGGAGGAGCTGTGAACTAGTTCGTTTTTCAGGCTATTCCAGAATTTGGGTCCAGTAAAGATGATTGTTTTGTTTGCAAAACGGTGGGAGCTCGGGGGAGTTGGAAATGGTTTGTCTGTCTAGTTGGGTAGGAATGTAGGCCTACAGCACAATGTTGGGTTGAAAGATAGGGAGGAATCATCCGGTAAATTACTTTTCGAAAGTTGTATATATAAATATTCCAAGATTCCAAGAAAGTACAAGTCAGATATCTCAAGGATATTACAGTTATAGAAAAGCTCATATGTATGTGCACGAAATCCAATATTCCGTACAATTCTTACAACCCATTTTGTCCATGAGGGTTATGGAGCTATTACACCTGAGTTACATGACAACAGTTTACATGAGCAATCAATTTGAAATGTCCACGTTAGTTTCCTGTTTATATAAACAACCAAAAATCTGATAGACTCAACTAGGGAAATAATTGGTTGTGTATTTGCATATGACCGGATAAGGATGATATAAAATTACTAAATAGCAAGAAATTTGTTTCATTTATGATGAACGACAGTTTGTTTGGCTTTAATCCAGTCAAAAGCGCAATTTAATTCAGTGTTTATAATGTTCAGAAGTGTAACAGGGTTATGGTGAGAGCAAAAAATCGGCAAAGAGGATTATGACAATACTGCAGATGAGTTTTGGAGATCGTTAGTGTACATAAAGTAAACAGGAGCCTTGATGGATACGACAAGTAATTGACTGAAGGGTCGATTCAAAACCATTCATGTATACATATGTTTCCTATCACTAAGGTAGTTCTTGAACCACTCCAGGGCCTTCCCCTCTATACCATAGTTAAATAACCCATACAACAATATATGATTTATAGTATCGACGGCCTTGGAGAATATAATCCTGTGCGTGAATAGTTAAGACCCGGAGAGGACATGTTTATTATCTAAAAACGTATATAATGAGTCCGGAATAAACAATTTTTTTCTAGATTTTGAGAAGCTTGTTAGGAGTGATAAAGGGCGGTAATTACCTTTAATTGGCATTCTCAATGTACTCTCAACCACTGAAAAAAGTAATTAATTATCAAGGCATAGCTACAGTGATTTATACAGGCGATATATACGCAGATAAATTTATTGCTTGTTTAAACACTCATGTATTGAAACCTCCCTATAGTCTGTGCAAAGATGTCTTCATGATGTTAAAACTTGGTCTTACAACGATTACTCTTGAATGAAAAGTAAACACAAATTATTCATGTATCCTCCCGGTTTCGTCAAAATGAATGTCCTCCGATATTACTTGAAAGCCATGTTTTACAACCATTAGAAATCTAGGTGTGACAAACAAGTAAGATTTGCCGTGCAGCCGCCTTCTCCTTATATAAAAGAGGACAAATTAGGCGTTAATTAGATTAACAGAAAGACTAGTTCATAGCCTCGTAATGTGTCATATCGATATTTGTAATACTCTTCTCTACAATGTACCGGAAACTCAGCTGAACCGAATCCAAAGAATCCAACATTCTGCTGCACGGCTTGTTTCACTGTTAGAACGTTGATTAAATTTTTTAATCTTGTTGGTTAAAATTTTAATCAACCGAGGGTTACCAGGTGAACCACACATTTGTAGGTTAAAACTTTAATCAACGGCCTGTTGATTAAAGTTTAACCTGTGGTCGATTAAAAGTTTTAATCATTTGTTGGTTAATCGTATTTTGCTCAACGTTGGTTAAATTGGTGTTGATTAAACTAAAACATATTGTTGGTTAAATGTTTAACCATTTGTTGGTTAGTTTTATTTTGTTGGTTAAATGTTTAACCATTTGTTGGTTAATCATATTTTGCTCAACATTGGTTAAAATGGTGTTGATTAAACTTAAACAAATTGTTGGTTAAATGTTTAACCATTTGTTGGTTAGATTTATTTGATGAGAAACTCCCCGGAGAAACTCTTTTCATATCTGTAATTGTTGTCTAGCTAGCCTTATAACGAAATAGATCTACTCAGTGATCTACTTTCAGCGGTTTGGTAAGTTCGACCTTCTCAGACCTGGACTAGACTTGACTAAGGCAGGCCCACCGGTAGACTACGCCTACGCCTACATTGGTGCTTATATCTTTTTCTCAAAAAACTGTTCTAGTTTCAGTGTTTGTCATATTGCCCTGTCCGCGAAATATGGACATGCGCGAAGTTGAACACACCGCCATACCGCCGGCGTCGCCTCCTCGCTACCATAGGCGCAGTCGGTAAATCTACCGGTGGGCCTGGCTTAGCCAGGTCTAGTCCAGATCGAGCAGGTCGAACTTGCTCCCAAGCCGTTTAAATTAGAAAGAAAGAGCACACTGTAGATCTATTTCTTCCCAAGATTAAGCTGGACAACAATCACATATATGAATAATAGTTTTTCACCTTCAAACACGCCTACAAACTCTTTGAAAGTCCCCACTCATTCAGCGACTTGAATGACAATGCCTTCCATTTTTATCGCAAACAATTTCTGTGATAGATTTGTGCGCAGCGAATTTGTTCCAAATCGATATGCGCATGCGCTGTTCGGTCACGCGATTGGTATTTTAATCAATTTTGATCAAACTTTTAACCAACAAAAGGATAAAGTGTCTTGACAGATAGCACTATCAGTTTGGCGGGAAAGCAGAGAACACTGTTTTTAATCAATGTTGGTTACAAAGTAACCAACAAGAATAAAAACAATAATTTTAATCAACAATATTTTTAACCCACGCAAGATTAAAAGTCATTTTTAACCAACATTCATTTTATAACCAATGTTGAGCGATTTTTAATCAACATTTTTTTAATCCGTAGTTTTTTAATACATGTTTTAACAGTGTACGCGGTCCCGTTAATTGAATCTACATCTCTTATTTTGAAGAAAACTAGACTGGTCACCTGTTCATGCTAGAATCGCGTTTAAGATCCTTGTCTCAACCCCCGGGGAGGGGGGGGGGGGGTGGGTGTGAAAAGCACCTAAACGCGGATTTCGGTCGAGAGGTTTGTGATACCAGGGAAACATGCCAAAAATGTCTGAATTTTATATCCTTAACAGGATTTTTAATAAAGATTTTGCATAGTATTGTACATCATATTCTAGGATTGGTTCTTCTTGGCCCCTTTTTGGGGGAATATATCAAAAGTTTTGATATACATGCTTCCACAGCATTTAAAATACAAATTCTACTACTAGAACCGTCGTTTATGAACTCCTGCCTTGAAAAAAGTGAAAGTATACACGTATATATCGTATCCAGACAACTACCCGCAGACAACTACCCCCTTAGGTCAACTACACCAAGGACATCTCTTCCTTATGTTCGTTCATATTTTCATCCTTTTATCTTTTCTTCTGTCCTAAATTTAATATTGCTTTATCTTTCTGCATTTGTTTTCCCTAACTTTTATGTTTTTTTTAATTTGTAAACAAATTTTTAGGCATTTTAGTCCCAGTGTTAAAGATCGTGTGCTCGATCTGTAATGAAAAACACAAGTCAGAAAAAATTGGAACCAGCGGGATTCGAACCTGTCATC
This sequence comes from Heliocidaris erythrogramma, assembly GCA_025617745.1. NCBI lineage: Eukaryota > Metazoa > Echinodermata > Echinoidea > Camarodonta > Echinometridae > Heliocidaris > Heliocidaris erythrogramma. The sequence continues at coordinate 33,661,456 of CM046863.1, read as the reverse complement.
TACTGCTTGCCGGGCAGCGACTTAACCACCAGGCTATTCTGGTTCATGGCCAAGTCACGATGAACTAGAATCAAATACCCAAGATCCTCTTCTTCCTGACTCATTAACATTAATTTTTAATGGTCCGCCGTAGACAATGGTTAGTAAACGAAGAAGCTTGATGGGAGGATTTTTTTAAAATGTGTAAACAATTTTTTAGGCATTTTACTCCCAGTGTTAAAGATCGTATGCTCGATCTGTAATGAAAAACACAAGTCAGAAAAAATTGGAACTAGCGGGATTCGAACCTGTCATCTACTTTTACCATTAACACTGGGAGTAAAAATGCCTAAAAATTTGTTTACAAATTAAAAAAAAAATTCCTCCCATCAAGCTTCTTCGTTTACTAACTTTTATGTTATGTTTTGTTTTAATATCATTTTATCTTTATCTTTATATTTATCTTTCCCCCTTCTTCTTTACTTCTATCCTTCCATTCGTCTCTCTTTATTTTCTTCTTCCTTTACTTCTTTGCTTATGTTATTCTTTGGTTTGGGCTTTTTTCCATCTTCTCTTTCTGTCTTTCCATATATTGTTCTTTGTTCCCTTTCTTTATCTTCTCTTGCTGTCTTTCCCTTATAAAAGTTATTCTTTGTTTTATCCTTCCATCATTTTGGCATTTTCTCTCCTTATATTTTCCTTATTTCATCTCTTCATTTTTGTTCTACCCTACCCCGTGTATTTCTTCATTATTCTCCTTTTATCTTCCCTTTTGATCTTTCCTCTATCTCTTATTCTTTGTTTCTTCCTTTTATCATCTTCTCTATTCTGACTTTCTTATTCTAGCATCAGCTTCTCTTTCCTTTTTTATGTTTTCAGAATTTTGCTTTTATTTCTTTCTCTATCATTTTGTATGATTTTGTTTTATATTTTACTTTTAATTTTCTCCAGAAGGATGCGGTTTTGGCGAAGAAACCTGCCATAAACTGTGGCGTCATTTAAACCTAACTGAGATGGAGGATGCCTTCATAAGCACTGAAGTGGAGGGGGGCGATCGCCCCCAACAAAATGGTGGGGGCAAATTGCGTTTTCGACCTCCCCATAGGCGTAAATGCATAATTTTGGGAGGGGCTGAAGTGATAGTCGAGCCAATATTGCCCTTCTCAAAATCCACAATTTCTTTGTACGGCTATAGATCCAAGTTATCTACGGAATCTACGGGGGGGGGGGGGGCATTTTTAAGCTGCAAAAACGTCATTTCTTATTCGATGTACTAAGTACAATTCTCAAATAACCACTGCGATCTAGGCCAAGATCTAAGTATTGAACAGCATTGACAAAAGTTCCTTTTCTCATTTCTTTCTTAAGTGGGGGCACAACACTGACGGAACAATACGGGAATTTCGGAGGGCCACCGAAAGATGATATTTCTTTCAAATGTATATAGAACATTGAAAATGCGATTTTATATGTGCTTTTAACATAATTATACTGGGGCAAAATAATGAAAAACAAAACAAAAACAGAGGCGTAAAAGTAGTATTATAGAATGGGTTGAGAAATCCCTGCAATCTGATTGGTTGAGAGGCATTGATCAATTTTTACTGGATGCATGAATTAAGCCGCGATATGCACTATCGATATCGAGATCAAAACGATATCCTTCTAAAATGCGAGTGCGAGAGAGCTACGATATTTGACTGTTTACAGACAGAGAATTGCAAGAAATAGACAAGATTAGATGTTAATGTTTGTTGACTTCGGATTTTGATGGTAAGCCCAATATGATCCGATTAAATTTATACCTGATTAAAACAAAAAAAAACCCAGATACAGCGATAGAATGAAAATCTTCAACGTTAAATTAACACATCTCGCTCACATCACACAGTGTAGTGTAGTGCAGTGCAGTGCCACTGCTGCGTTACAGTCACAGGCTGTACGCTGCATATATTCGCATCGGTTACATTCACTGTGCAGCGACACCGACTGGCCTGACTGAAAAGTGAAATTGACGGCAAGACTTTCACTTGAAGTTCTCAGAATCTTTGTAAGAATTCTTCAAATTGATTGATAAAGTTAATTCATTTCATGTAAAATAGGGATTACCTTTAGATCTAACTTAGGCTAGTTGTTGACTGTAGTGGTGGATACTTATTTTACTCGGATCTAAATTTAAAAAAAATAAAATTGACATTAGTTAGCTTAGCCTTAGTCAAGACTCTAACACTTGTAGAAAAATGAAATTCTGAAATTTAACCTGAAATAGCCAGATTTTCAGTTCTCTATGGAACTTATTAAATTCATAAAATCTATTTATGATGCATAAAAGTGATTTGCCAGTTCAAGCCTGTAGCATGGACTTGTATAAGGCACTCATAGCTACATTCCTATACTTCGTGTGTATAATGTAGGCAGTCATACACCTCAACTTTTTAAAACACCACTGCACAAAAGTCACCAACATTCACTCAAAATCGGCATTTAATTTACAAAAACCGACCCCAAAATATTCAAGAAATACAATAAATTCAACTCACCGATGTTGGAAAATATATTTCAAAAAATGAAATCCGTAATTTACTCTCGATTCTCGCGAAACGAGCTATCGGAGTCATTGTGTACATTTCCTTGTCGCCGCGGCGCTGACATCTCCCCAAAAGAGTTTTGTCCTTAAAAATTCGGTCCCTATATGGCCTACACGGAAAAGTCCCGATTTTCTGTGTGCGCGATTGTAAAGATCGATGTGCGCTTGCGATCCCGAGTTTTTCGTGGACAAAAAATTTATTGGCCGATTTTAGTTTAAGACATCGGCAGTACTGTATGTAAACAATATGCGATCGCGAAACAAATCGGCGGGGATTTCTCCGGTTTTGGACAAGATTTTGACTTTGGATTTTGCTGAAAATATCAAAAGTTCTTCCTAACGGCCATTTGATGTAGGAGTGAGATTTTTAAGGGCTGAATTTGAAAGCAAGGTATTTAAAATATTTATCTTATTTTTCCCCCATACCTTCAGTACATGCGACAGAAAATACCAACTATTTTACAGAAATGTACCCGGGAGTGGTATAAGGGTTTTTTCTTTATCATGCATCCGGTAAATTTTTCATGCGTCCGGTAAATTTTTCATGCGTCCGGTAAATTTTTCATGCATCCGGTAAATTTGTCATGCACTGGTAATGATTGAAAAAAAAAACAAATTTTTGGCAAAAATTTGTCTACCGTTCTATAAAACAGATGATGCACATGTTTTTTCGTGTGTCGGTAGGAATAGTGTGCATGCGGTAACTATGGAAACTGGTCTAAACCCACTCGGCTGCGCCTCGTGGGTTAAACATTCCATAGTTACCTTATGCACTTATCAATTGTAAGACGCACCCCTCGACCCCCGGAATGGTGCGTCACTTGTCAGATGTGAGTCGGATTTTCCTATACCATGACGCACCTGTGTGTCTCGACTATGACGGACCTTTTCTTACAATGACTGTGCCTGGACGAAAAAATATGACGCACCAGTTCTAGACTTTGACTTACCATTGTGACGCACCCCGTCATGGTAAAGCTCCGCGCGCACGTGGCACGCTATGCATCGGCGCGGCGCTAGTATAGTATTGCATGCATTCAGGCGCGGCTCTACACCCCAATTAGCGGCCCGAAAGCTTTCACGCTGACCTGCCTAATTTGCATAAAATAAACAATTTGTTTACGTAAAACCGCTACAGAAGAGTATCGGCTAAACTGCAAAATCTCGCTCTAGAAACCACTAAATGAAACGATCTAAACTTCAAATGGAAGAGTGAGAGTTGCTCTAACTCGTAATTATTATAATTTGTTGTAAAATCAGGTTTAAATATGTGAAAAAATAGGGAAATGAGACGCCATTTTTTTTTTTTTTTTAGTCTGAAAATATTACAGTATTTTTCATATTTTCCGTCATTGCGCAAGATTGAGACTTTCACATATTAAAAATCAAAGTATATTGAAGGTTTCCTGTAAATATCTCTTAATAATTTTCTGTCGCACGGTTATGTCGGGAAAAAATCGAAGGCAATGTCATTCACGAACCGTCGACCGTTCTTCGCAGAAGTTATAATGTAGTCCCACGTACAGCGATACGTGCAAGGTGGTTTTCGACTCGGTGAAGTCCCACGAACCGTAATACATGCAGGATCATTTCCTCTCAACTCCGTGTGTGTGTGTGTGTGTGTGTGTGGAGTAAAACATGCTAGGTACTAAAGCCGAAATTGGGCCTAAAATGACACAGACCCATGATACGATTAATTATACAGAAATGAATCAGGTTACTGTTAAAATATGGTGGTTTGCTGCCACTATAACTCCATAGTTTTGGAAAATTACATTCTGAAATCCAATTTAACTTAAACTCCGGTCTAGTATGGCTTAACTTTGTACAGAAATTTAGACTGGAGTCTAGACGGGAGTTTAAGTTAAACCGGAATTCAGAATACAGCAGGTGCGTATCCAGGGGGGGGGGGGGGGGGGCGCAACAGGCGCGCCCCCCCCCCCCCATTGGCCGTCGTAAAAAAAAAAAACTAGCAAAAAAAAAATCCTCATACCAATTGAAATATTGTTCATTAAATAGGCTTCAAAATTTGTCACATATAGCACTATTTTGCATCTCAGCCCTTCTTCAAAAGCAAAAATTTTCCAAAGACCCCTCCCCCATGACGGCGATCAATAATTCCTGGCGCCCCCCCCCCCCCCCCCTATTGGGAAATCCTGGATACGCCACTGATACAGGCCATATAGTCCACTGAACTGCAGCACATCATTTTTATTTATTATTTATTTCTTTTTTATATTTTTTTTAGGGCGGGGGGTGTCAGTGTTCTAGCTCCCAGTCGGCACTCGTTACTCCCCTCCTAATCTCCCTCTCATGTTCTCTCTCTCTCTCTCTCTCATGGGTGTCTATTGCTTTTATTTGTATCTATTCAAATGATTATTTTTTATATATTTAAAATAGCAAGCATGTGGACATGTATACCATTCATTGTAAAAATATTATAAATGGACAGGCCACGGGCAGGGGCTGTAAGTCCATTCTGAATTTTTGAATTTTGGCAATTACTTTGTTGAAATCGACATGTACTATATACATTGTATACAAATGTATTAGCACCAATAAAGCTCTTGTACAATGATTCTCTGACTCTCACTTTTTTCTTTCCACACATGTAACCTCCATATCTGCATAAAATTATCCGTATTTGTTCTGGGTTATTTTGTCTTTACGATGTAAATTTCACCGTGATTCAGTCCTCAGGCTGTGAATGAGAATTGTAATAAATACCAATTCAATTTAATTCAATTCAATGTCCATATCTTGTATTTTTTAGTGCGTAAATAATACTTCCTCCATAGGTGAGAAGTGTTGAAGTGAACTTTCTTCCCATTTTCGTCTCTGAATTATGCTTTTGATGATTGTATTGTAAAGAATATTGATTATATATTTATTCTTTACCAGAAAGTGTGACATGCTCATTTTAGGTTTTCCGAGCCAACTTTTTTGGCTAGCAACGTAGGCTAAAATTTTAGCATGCAGCGTAGCGTAGCACACATGCCTGCAGGCAGCACTACATGTACGCTAACTCCAGGGAGCTCCAGGTACAAATAACCAAAGTCGACCTCGCCCATTAGTATGGCTACTTGCATTGCTTAATTTCGGCAGGTAAGATAGAAACTTGTACTTACATTTCAAGAGAATTACTGTAACTATCTAGCAGGCTCTTTGATTTTACGATTTAACGATTGTTTCGATGAAAAAAATGGAATTTCCTCGCCCAGCCGATCTTTTCCCCCGTACTGTATTGTCGATTCATGACTCGCTCGCACTGTGTGGTCGAGTCAGGGACGGTATACGGTACATGCATTACACACAGTGCGATCGCGTCATTTGAATCGACGGTACAGTACGGGGAAAAGATCGACTCGGCGAGGAAATTCCATTTTTTCATCGAAACAATCGTTAAATCGTAAAATCAAAGCGCCTGCTAGATAGTTACCGTAATTCTCTTGAAATGTAAGTACAAATTTCTATCTTTCCTGCCGAAATTAAGCAATGCGATTAGCCATACTAATGGGCGAGGTCGACTTTGGTTATTTGTACCCGGAGCTCCAACACTGTGCGTTGGAGCTCCCTGGAGTTAGCGTACATGTAGTGTTGCCTGCAGGCATGTGTGCTACGGTGCTAGCCAAAAAAGTTGGCTCGGAAAACCAAAATGAGCATGTCACACTTTCTGGTAAAGAACATGAAATATATAATCCATATTCTTTACAATACAATCATCAAAAGCATAATTCAGAGACGAAAATTGGAAGAAAGTTCACTTCAACACTTACAGGTCAGCTGAAAAAAAGGCCAGTTGTAAACACATAAAACAGCTGATCGGTGATATGATGTATTCGTTGACGAAAGAATTTGGGAGAGCGCATGCGCACAGGGGCGATCTCCCTCGCTCATAGTTGTAGCTTCCCAGGCTTTTTCTGAAAGTTCTCGATTTTTGAAGGCAGATTTACAGAAAAGTACTAATTGCGCAAACTCGAAAATTGGCAGGGAGCGAGACTGGAATCTAAAGTCTAGTAACATGTAACTTGTTTGCGTATTCACTTCGTCCCAGACTTGTGTCGGGAAAAAAACAAAACCTCTTTTCACGGCCCTCAGAAACAGAAAAATACTCGTATCTCAAAAAATACTCAACCGTTTTCAGAGAAAATTGATATGAAGCATAATATCATCATTTCCTATGTACCTTGATATTTTCATAATGTTTAAGGCCCAAATAAGGAAGATACGAGAAGGTGAATTTTCGAGGATTTCTGCTCCTCGCTCAGCGGAGGGCTTCGATAGCCGTTAGGAATTCAAAAGCTTTTACGACTTTACGAGGAGTTAATTGGGGCGTAGAGCCGCGCCTGGACAGACCCGTTTGTAAACATAGCGAGGCATTATGACGCACCCATGTAAAATGACCGACTATGACGCACCCCATTCTCCATGCTGTGACTGACCAAATGCTTCCATGACCATACCCTGCGTCATTCATTTGTTGGTAAATTACCCAACCATGACGCACCTTTCCCGGGGGTCGAGGGGTGCGTCTTACAATTGATAGGTGCATTATGCACACAATTCCTACCGACACACTCAGACCTGTGCATCATTTGTATACTAACTACGAAGGGGTATGGGGCACGTGCCCCGCAAATCAGATGGGGAAAAAGAAAATAATGAAAAAGGAGAAAATAGAAAAAGATGGGGGAGAGGAAAAGGAAGAGAAAATAAGACAATAATTGGACCCTTTTTGGTTTTGCATTCTTTTGTTTTGTTCAAGCGGACCCTGCTCGCCAGCGCCCCCTATAATAAGGGCCTGTGTATCATGTTTTTCTATGTTTGCTTTGAACTTAATTTAATTCAATCCAATTTGTTCCCATTCTGATCGATTTGAGTTTTAGAACTAGCTTTGAATTTATCATGTACATGATGTATACTATTAATTTATTGCTTCATTGACATCCCTTCATTCTGACCAGAACAATGGCCCTTCCGTGTGTACAAATAGGCTAACACACGACCGTATTACTTTTACTAATATTTTCCCCAAAAATATAAGTATTTCAAGTACCTCAACGCATTATAAGAATACATTTCTTAGAACTACAAGTAGGACAACAGATAATATCAAATACATCCATGGAACAACATCCATACTCTCCACAAAGCATGAGTCAATTATTGAATTAAATCATAAGACTACACTCAAAGATTTCCCACTTCAACAAATAACGTGCCCCATCTTGGTGAGAAACATTATTTTAAAAACATTTTGAAATACTATGATTATCTAATTAGATCCTGTACTGATTTCTTAATATGTTTTCTCCGTAGCAATGGCGACACAGGGAGGTATTGCCGATGATCTTCTTTCTAACCTAGCTGAAGACATTGAGACGGGTGAGCAGATGGAGGCCTTGGGACGAGCTCTAGGATTCCAAGCAGCAGCGATCAATAGATACGTAGACACTAACAACAAAGGCGACCGAGTAACGTGTAAGGGTACACGTGACATGCTGTTTAACTGGAGACAGACGGTGGATCACTCCTACCAACATTTGAAACTAAAGCAAGCTCTAGAAAAGGCCAACCTTGTCATGTTGTCTGGGAACTATCTCAAGGACACACCAAAACTACCAGGTGGGCCTTTACGTTCTTAAATACTCTCAAGTCATATACTTTACTTATAAATTGTTTTAAGAACGTGGAATTTGAACATTTTATGTAAACCGTTTACCAGTGGCATCATCAGTTCGGAGGAGCCGGGCCGGGGAGGGGGGGGGGGGAATAATTTCACTATATGGATGAAATGCCAATTAACCAATTAACAAGGCCACTCAAGGAAGAGTGTAGGATGAGATAATACACATGTTTTCACGTTCTTTCCCCTCTACCTTACTTTCTCTACTTCTCTCTCATTTTCTTTCTTTTTTAATAAATATAATATATATATATATATATATATATATATGTATATTAGTTCTCTAAAATGCAAAATGTCAGCATTTAAAAAATCTAAATTTTCTAACTCGATCACTAAGCTCCTCTAAACTGCATTTTTCATGAGCATCACTGGGAACAAAAGCGTGTACTTGGGCATTGTACTATATTAGTTATTTTACACTAAGTATTATCTCAGGTAAGTCTTATCTCACACACAGTGCAAGTTTCTGAATCACAAGATATCTCAAGGATATTACAGTTATAGAAAAGCTCATATGTATGTGCACGAAATCCAATATTCCGTACAATTCTTACAACCCATTTTGTCCATGAGGGTTATGGAGCTATTTCACCATGCGAGTATATAGTTAAGATATAAGGCAAGAATGATTAAGACAGAATAGAACTTGTTCATTACACCTGAGTTACATGACAACAGTTTACATGAGCAATCAATTTGAAATTTCCACGTTAGTTTCCTGTTTATATAAACAACCAAAAATCTGATAGACTCAACTAGGGAAATAATTGGTTGTTTATTTGCATATGACCGGATAAGGATGATATAAAATTACTAAATAGCAAGAAATTTGTTTCATTTATGATGAACGACAGTTTGTTTGGCTTTAATCCAGTCAAAAGCGCAATTTAATTCAGTGTTTACAATGTTCAGAAGTGTAACAGGGTTATGGTGAGAGCAAAAAATCGGCAAAGAGGATTATGACAATACTGCAGATGAGTTTTGGAGATCGTTAGTGTACATAAAGTAAAGGAGCCTTGATGGATACGACAAGTAATTGACTGAAGGGTAGATTCAAAACCATTCATGTATACATAATGTTTCCTATCACTAAGGTAGTTCTTGAACCACTCCAGGGCCTTCCCCTCTATACCATAGTTAAATAACCCATACAACAATATATGATTTATAGTATCGACGGCCTTGGAGAATATAATCCCGTGCGTGAATAGTTAAGACCCGGAGAGGACATGTTTATTATCTAAAAACATTTATAATGAGTCCGGAATAAACAATTTTTTCTAGATTTTGAGAAGCTTGTTAGGAGTGATAAAGGGCGGTAATTACCTTGAATTGGCATTCTCAATGTACTCTCAACCACTGAAAAAAGTAATTAATTATCAAGGCATAGCTACAGTGATTTATGCAGGCGATATATACGCAGATAAATTTATTGCTTGTTTAAACATTCATGTATTGAATCCTCCCTATAGTCTGTGCAAAGATGTCTTCATGATGTTAAAACTTGGTCTTACAACGATTGCTCTTGAATGAAAAGTAAACACAAATTATTTATGTACATGTATCCTCCCGGTTTCGTCAAAATGAATGTCCTCCGATATTACTTGAAAGCCATGTTTTACAACCATTAGAAATCTAGGTGTGACAAACATTTATTAATGACTGATCAAGTAAGATTTGCCGTGCAGCCGCCTTCTCCTAGTTCATAGCCTCGTAATGTGTCATATCGATATTTCTAATACTCTTCTCTACAATCTACCTGAAACTCAGCTGAACCGAATCCAAAGAATCCAAAATTCTGCTGCACGGCTTGTTACGCGGTCCCGTTAATTGAATCTACATCTCTTATTTTGAAGAAACTAGACTGGTTACCTGTTCATGCTAGAATCGCGTTTAAGATCCTTGTCTCAACCCCCGGGGGGGGGGGGGGGGGGGGGGGGGGGGGGGGGTGGGTGTGAAAAGCACCTAAACGCGGATTTCGGTGGAGAGGTTTGTGATACCCTATTCAGGGAAACCTGCCAGCGGGATTCGAACATGTCATCTACTGCTTGCCGGGCAGCGACTTAACCACCAGGCTATTCTGGTTCACGGCCAAGTCACGATGAACTAGAATCAAATACCCAAGATCCTCTTCTTCCTGACTCATTAACATTAATTTTTAATGGTCCGCCGTAGACAATGGTTAGTAAACGAAGAAGCTTGATGGAGGATTTTTTTAAAATGTGTAAACAATTTTTTAGGCATTTTACTCCCAGTGTTAAAGATCGTATGCTCGATCTGTAATGAAAAACACAAGTCAGAAAAAATTGGAACCAGCGGGATTCGAACCTGTCATCTACTTTTACCATACACACTACCATTAACACTGGGAGTAAAAATGCCTAAAAATTTGTTTACAAATTAAAAAAAAAAATTCCTCCCATCGAGCTTCTTCGTTTACTAACTTATATATTATTTTTTGTTTTAATATCATTTTATCTTTATCTTTATATTTATCTTTCCCCCTTCTTCTTTACTTCTATCCTTCCATTCGTCTCTCTTTATTTTCTTCTTCCTTTCCTTCTTTGCTTATGTTATTCTTTGGTTTGGGCTTTTTTCCATCTTCTCTTTCTGTCTTTCCATATATTGTTCTTTGTTCCCTTTCTTTATCTTCTCTTGCTGTCTTTCCCTTATAAAAGTTATTCTTTGTTTTATCCTTCCATCATTTTGGCATTTTCTCTCCTTATATTTTCCTTATTTCATCTCTTCATTTTTGTTCTACCCTACCCCGTGTATTTCTTCATTATTCTCCTTTTATCTTCTCTTTTGATCTTTCCTCTATCTCTTATTCTTTGTTTCTTCCTTTTATCATCTTCTCTATTCTGACTTTCTTATTCTAGCATCAGCTTCTCTTTCCGTCTTTTATGTTTTCAGTATTTTGCTTTTATTTCTTTCTCTATCATTTTGTATGATTTTGTTTTATATTTTACTTGTAGTTTTCTCCAGAAGGATGCGGTTTTGGGGAAGAAACCTGCCATAAACTGTGGCGTCATTTAAACCTAACTGAGATGGAGGATGCGTTCATAGGCACTGAAGTGGAGGGGGGCGATCGCCCCAAACAAAATGGTGGGGGCAAATTGCGTTTTCGACCTCCCCATAGGCGTAAATGCATAATTTTGGGAGGGGCTGAAGTGATAGTCGAGCCAATATTGCCCTTATCAAAATCCACAATCCCTTTGTACGGCTATATCTCCAAGTTATCTACGGAGTCTACGGGGGGGGGGGGGGGGGGGGGGGGGGCATTTTTAAGCTGCAAAAACGTCATTTCTTATTCGATGTACTAAGTACAATTCTCAAATAACCACTGCGATCTAGGCCAAGATCTAAGTATTGAACAGCATTGACAAAAGTTCCTTTTCTCATTTCTTTCTTAAATGGGGGCACAACACTGACGGAACAATACGGGAATTTCGGAGGGCCACCGAAAGATGATATTTCTTTCAAATGTATATAGAACATTGAAAATGCGATTTTATATGTGCTTTTAACATAATTATACTGGGGCAAAATAATGAAAAACAAAACAAAAACAGAGGCGTAACTAGTACTAACTACGAAGGGGTATGGGGCACGTGCCCCGCAAATCAGAAAAAGAAAAAATCGGAAAAAGAAAATAATGAAAGAGGAGAAAATAGAAAAAGATGGGGGAGAGGAAAAGGAAGAGAAAATAAGACAATAATTGGACCCTTTTTGGTTTTGCATTCTTTTGTTTTGTTCAAGCGGACCCTGCTCGCCAGCGCCCCCTATAATAAGGGCCTGTGTATCATGTTTTTTCTATGTTTGCTTTGAACTTAATTTAATTCAATCCAATTTGTTCCCATTCTGATCGATTTGAGTTTAGAACTAGCTTTGAATTTATCATGTACATGATGTATATGTATATACATCCCTCCATTCTGATCAGAACAAAATTATGGCCCTTCCGTGTGTACAAATATGCTAACACACGACCGTATTACTTTTACTAATATTTTCCCAAAAATATAAGTATTTCAAGTACCTCAACGCATTATAAGAATACATTTCTTAGAACTACAAGTAGGATAACAGATAATATCAAATACATCCATGGAACAAGATCCATACTCTCCACAAAGCATGAGTCAATTATTGAATTAAGTCATAAGACTTAAGAGAGTGGGCGACATGCTTTCAAACTAGAAGGACGCACCAGAGCAGAACTCCGGCCACCCCATTGATTTTACACAGTGAATACGTTTGACCACGGACAATGCTTTCCCAACGGCCAAACACCCGACAAGCTTCGGCTAAGCAGCCGGCTAGTGCCCCACTAAGCACTACCGACAAACTTCCCTCCCCTAAAACAGCTACCCCTTCGAACGCTGATTTGCAACGGGATATTGCAGACTTTTCCAACAAAGTCTTAACCAAATTAGAGACTATAAATATAGAAATTCAATCTATTAATCGTCGTCTGACTGACATTGAGACAGCCGTGGAACACAATTCTGCTAAGATAATTGAAGTCGAGAAAGAAATCCCGAAAGTTCGTGCTTCTCTTCAGGACGAAATCACCAATTTGAAGGAGAATCTGCTACTAATGGAAATATACAATAGGAAGCAAAACCTGTTATTCTACGGCATTGAGGAACATCGAGAGGAAAACATGAACAAAACACTACAAGAGGTTTTTATTCTCCTCGGCGTGGATGAGGAGAAATCCAAGGGCATACAACTCGTTAACGCCCACAGGCTCCCTCGCCGCTACCCGCCCACTGATGCTCCAGCCTCAGGCCGCCCAAACCCTGCTCCGATCATCGCAAAGTTCGTCCGGATGGCAGACCGGGATCTCATCCTGTCCACTTTTGAGAACCTGAAGAGACCAAGGGAACCGCCGCAGCTGCCAGGAGCAGCTGCAGCACAGCCGCCTCCCCCTGCCCGGATAACTGTGAGAACCGACCTCCCTCCCACCCTGAAAGCACGGCGTGGCCACCTCGCCGAGGTGGCTTATAAGCTACGAAAGGAAAAAAACTTATCAACCAGAATCAAACTACAAGGAATCAAAATCGTCCTCCAGTGGAAGGAGAAAGGGACAACAACATGGAAACCTTACCAAGAATGAACAAATCCATCAATATTCCAGGTGATATAGACAATTATTTGTATTAAGTTTCTAAAAAGATGAGTACAATGAACGAGGATTATGAAATCAAACGTATATTCTATCCCATTTAATATCACTGTACTTTCTACATACGTTGCTTGAATCGAGTTATTAAATGCTTCCCATGTTGACTTGAGATAACAGTAGCATAAAAAAGGTAAATATTTGCTTTGAACTTTAGAAGCCATTTGGTAACCAAAACTTTAATTATTGTTTATGCTAAGACCTTTTTTCCATAGGGCATAGACCACAATAGAGTATTCTCTTTTAGTTACAATAACCATGAATATGGCTGACAAAGCTATAAATTGACCACTGGAAGCTTTTTTATGTTGCATGTGTAAAATATGCTGTTAACCCCCCCCCCCCCCCCCCCCCCCCAGTGGTCAATGAAAAGCACAGGGGCAAGTATTTGTCACATTTGCACGTGATGCGTGGAAAGGTTATACCCCAACCTCCTTGTAAAAAACATCCTATTATTTTTCTCATGTTGAAAGTTAAAGAATGATGATAAATAACATTTAACTCCTGTACACCAAAGGTTCCATTTGTTAGCAAGTATGTGGTCTGGATTTGGTAACGCATCTGTATTCCCCTCCCACCTGCTCTGATATGGTGTAGACCACGCAACAACAACAAAAAACCCACCTCCTTGCAAAAATTGATAATAGTATCACATCCTATTATTTTTCTTATGTTGAAAGTTAAAGAATGATAATAAATAACATGTAACTCCTGTTCACCATAGTTTTCATGTGTTAGCAAGTATTTGTCTAGATTTGGTAACGTATCTATATTCCCCGCCCACCTCTTTTCATTAGGATGTAGACCACGCTAGAGTGTATACCATTTTCAGTTACATTTGATAAACCGATGAATTAACCCTTGGAAGACATTATGCCGTTAATCCCCCCCCCCCCCCCCCCCCCCCCAGTCAACAAAAACAACCCCTTCCTGTTGTGTTAGGGGCAAATATTTGTGTAAAAGTAAAAGTTGCTTTGAATTTTGGAAACCATTTGAGTGTTCCATTCTTTTTATTCTTCCATATATAGGGCATACACCACGCTAGAGAGTTTCATTCTCAGTTATATTAATCATGAATATTGGCCGATAAAGCGTTAGATACACCTGTCCATCGGAAGCCTTTAATTTTACAAAATTTACATGTGCAAATAATATTGTTAAAGATAAAAAAACAAGGAAAAAAAAAAGTGTTAATGTAAAGTGCACCCCCCCCCCCTCCACCGCTGAACAAGGGGCAAGTATTTTTTTTTTTTCCTTGATGAGTGAAAAGGTTAAACTCCAACTAATATCCAGCGTGAACTGTTACAGAATGATAATGCAGTCATTTCCAATATATATAAAGGCAAAACAAAATTAGAAAGATAATAATACCTGAAAGTAATAACTCAAACTTCTGCCACATTATGTCCTGCAGTAAATCGGATACTGGGGCCAGTAAATGGATATCTATCTTTTATTGGTCAACGGTTGGAGAGAGTCTCCTTTGCGGCTGGTAATTAGTTGCGGGTGACTTGAGGGCCAAAACCTGTACTACCCCAGGCCTGTGTACCCCTTCTAGATTGCCAGTGACTCAGTTATTCGAGGAGCGGGGACCTTTGTGTAACTAGATTTAGCTCAATTCCAACCTATTTGATACACAGCATATACTAAATAAATACCTGCATTTTCGTGTGTAACAGTTAATGCTCCCTCTTTCATACATTCCACTGTGCTATTGTTGCTGAACATGTATATATTTTCGTATGAAAAAATGTGAAACAAATTATAATCACTTGATACAGATATGGTTTCATATTGCCAAACAGACATAACAATGATCTGCGCGTATCAATGCGCCAGATTTGGCCATTTCAAAAACTCTATATATGTAATATATTTTTTATTTTTTCTAATTTTTATGGTATTGTCACTTTGAAACTGATGCTAATAAGTGATAAGCAAATCGCTGCACACTGCAGGTTCCATTTGTTAACAAGTACATATTTCTAGGTCTGGATTTGGTAACATACCAGAATGTTTATTCCCCACCCATCGTTATGTGTATCAAAAGTTTTCACATTTTCTTGTTTTGTTGTTCAAGCAAAGAAATACTTCGAAACTACATTGCTCTTCTTTATAAAGATATATTCGTTTGAATAATTAACTCTAATCTTTGCATACCAAATGAATAATGATGCCCCGTAATAAATGGAAAAACTATTTGTATGCACGGCAGACCGACCTAATTGAAGTATCAATTCTCTGTATTTTACTTATCTGTCATCCAGTTCGAAGTATGGACAGTTGTTTTTGAGCTAGTCTACTCTTCATGAATTTTTAGTCCCATGCCACTTTTCTTTTTTTTTTCTTTTTTTTTAAATGTGTTAAAAGTCTACCCTCTACTGGATTTGATAACATACCTGAATGTTTATTCCCCACCCATTGTTTTGTGTATCAAAAGTCTTCACATTTTTCTTGCATTGCTGTTTAAGAAATACGTCGAAACTACATTTCTCTCCTTTATAAAGAACTATTCGTTTGAATAGTTAACTTTAACCTTTGCAAAAAATTTAGTTTGCATACCAAGTGAACAATGATGCCCCATGTTAAATGGGGTTTCAAGTAACAAATTTCTTTATCGTGTTGCCCCCTACTGGATTTGGTAACATACCATAATGTTTATTCCCCATCCAATGTTTTGTGTATCAAAAGTTTCACATTTTTCTTGTCTTGCTGTTTAAGCAAAGAAATACGTCGAAACTGCATTTCTCTTCTTTATAAAGAACTACTCGTTCGAATAGTTAACTTCAACCTTTGCATACCATATGAATAATGATGCCTCATGTTAAATGGGAAAACTATTTGTATGCATGGCAGACGACCTAACTGAATTATCTATTCTCTGTATTTTTACCTATCACCTCTGTCATACCAAACGAGTACTGATAGACCATTGTGGTTAAGCAGTTCGCCTACTGACAGGGGGTCTATTAAACAAATCTTTTTTATTCCCCATTGTTTTGTGTATCAAAAGTCTTCACATTTTTCTTGTTTTGCTGTTTAAGCAAAGAAATACGTCGAAACTACATTTTTCTTTTTTATAAAGAACTATATATATACCAAGTGAATAATGATGCCTCATGTTAAATGGGAAAACTATTTGTATGCATGGCAGACGACCTAACTGAATTATCTATTCTCTGTATTTTTACCTATCACCTCTGTCATAACAAACGCGTAATGATAGACCATTGTGGTCAAGCTGCTCGAGTGCTGACAGGGGGTCTATTAAGCAAATCTTTTTGTTTTGCAAATCACCTGTGTCATCAGTAAAATGTGTTTAACTTTAAGTAACTATTCTCCTTATCTTGTTTATTCATACAATACATGAAGTATTTGAGCCTTGAAAGAAATGTACTTGCATTGTTTCATTACACATGCCAGGGTTCAAGCGGTAATATTACTGCAACATCTTTGATATATTTTGGTTATATACTTAATCCAGTCTTACAGACGAATAATCAAACTTTCATAGAACTCGTCCACTTGGTACTACTATTTATTTATATGCTGAGAGAGTTTTAAGTAACAATTTTCTGTATCTTTTTGATACATGTTACTGATGAATAGCCGTTCATTGTGTAATGCAATATCTATTTGTATGCTGACAGACAGTTTTAGTAAAAATTCTCTTTGTTTTGATTGTTACCTTTATCGTTCTGTGATGCAGTTTGATGTATGGGCAGTTATTTTGGAGCTAGCTTACATGAATTTTTATTCCCATGCCACTTTCTTTTTTATGTGTTAAATGTCTACCCCCAACTGGATTTGGTAATATACCAAAATGTTTATTCCCCACCCATTGTTTTGTGTATCAAAAGTCTTCACATTTTTCTTGTCTTGCTGTTTAAGCAAAGAAATACGTCGAAACTGCATTTCTCTTCTTTATAAAGAACTACTCGTTCGAATAGTTAACTTTAACCTTTGCATACCATATGATTAATGATGCCCCATGTTAAATGGGAAAACTATTTGTATGCATGGTAGACGACTTAATTGAATTATCTATTCTCTGCATTTTTACCTATCACCTCTGTCGTACCAAACAGTACTGATAGACCATTGTGGTTAAGCTGTTCGCCTACTGACAGGGGGTCTATTAAACAAATCTTTTTTATTCCCCATTGTTTTGTGTATCAAAAGTCTTCACATTTTTCTTGTTTTGCTGTTTAAGCAAAGAAATACGTCGAAACTACATTTTTCTTCTTTATAAAGAACTATATATACCAAGTGAATAATGATGCCCCATGTTAAATAGGAAAACTATTTGTATGCATGGCAGACAGATCTAATTGAGGTATCAATTCTCTGTATTTTACTTATCACCTCTGTCATAACAAACGCGTAATGATAGACCATTGTGGTCAAGCTGCTCGAGTGCTGACAGGGGGTCTATTAAGCAAATCTTTTTGTTTTGCAAATCACTTGTCTCATTCACAGAACCCATCCGTAAAATGTGTTTAACTTTAAGTAACTGTCCTCATCTTGTTTAATCATACAATACATAAAGTATCTGAGCCTTGAAAGAAATGTGCTTGTACATTGTTTCATTACACATGCCAGGGTTCAAGCGGTAATATTACTGCAACATCTTTGTTATATTTTTGTTATATACTGAATCCAGTCTTACAGACGAATAATCAAACGTTCATAGAACTCGTCCATTTGGTATTGTATTTACACGTGTGCTGAAAGAGTTTTAAGTAACAATTTCCTTTATCTTGATGATCATACATGTTTACTGATGAATAGCTGGCTGTTCACTGTGTAATGCAAAATCTTTTTGTATGCTGCCAGACAGTTTCAGTAACAATTCTTTATTTTGATTGTTACCTTTATCGTTCTGTGATGCAGTTCGATGTATGGGCAGTTGTTTTGGAGCTATTCTACATGATTTTTATTCCCATGCCACTTTCTTTCTATGTGTTAAAAGTCTACCCCCTACTGGGTTTGGTAATATACCAGAATGTTTATTCCCCACCCATCGTTTTGTGTATCTAAAGTTTTCACATATTCTTGTTTTGCTGTTCAAGCAAAGAAATATGTCGAAACTGCTACATTTATTATAACCTACCAGGGATCATACGAAAGTACACCGTCCATTGGGATGGAGACAAGTAATTATCACCTTTTTTGGTCTCGATGAGTGAGAGTGTTAAGACCAAGTTCCAACCTCTTTGTCAAATATTAAATGCTTGACAATGACATGTTATTTTTCTGTTCGAAATCAAAAGGAGTAAGAGGGGAAGAAAAGAAAAAAATACTGTTCAATTTTTTGTAAGGTAATGCCCAATTAATCTTTCTTCCCCGACCCTTTATTTTATTTTGTATGTCAAAGATTACACCCTTGCTCGGGTGCTTTACTCGGGTGGTCGGGCTCTGCTCTGTTGCCCTAAACATTTATTGTAACTGACCAAGATGGGTCCTATTGTATTTTCATTTGTATTGTACATATATATTGAAACTACCCACGCACTTGCACTACATATACACACAAACACACCAACATGCACTTGCAAACGCACCGACATCACGCATGCAGTTGATCATCCTCCAAAAAACCGGCACTTTACATTTTTGTATTAATAAATGGATTCACACGCTTACACTTCCGATATTCTTCTTGACGATATACACGACAGTAAATATTACACTCCCTTAGAATTTAACGATACATTTTCTCATAATCCAAATAATATTTCACTTTTACATATAAACTCGAGAAGTCTGAACAGAAATTTCGAATATTTTGACAACCTTTTACACTCCTTAAATAATTTTGCATTTTCCGTCATTGGAATAAGTGAAACATGGTTACATCAGAATTCTCCAGATATGTTCAGTTTATCTAATTATAAGTTGATTAGGGCAGACCGCAAAGGAAGAAGAGGGGGCGGTGTTGCATTTTATATTGCTCAAAACTTAAAATTCAAAATCCGTTCAGATGTTAAACTAACACAAGCGGAATCATTATTTAAAATAGGCGAAGAAAACAAACATATTTTTATGCTTGGTGACTTTAATATCAATTTCCTGCCCTCTTCTGACAGCAGTAATTCAACCAATTTTATGCAACTAATGTATTCATATGGCTTCATTTCGACTATTAATAAACCCACCAGAATAAATTCACATTCTTCAACTCAGATTGATAATATTTTTTCCAACGTACATAATAACAAAACCATTGGGGGATATTATGCTCTGAAGTTTCCGATCACCTACCCATATTTTTAACATGTGAATGCAAACTATGTTGCCCTAAATCATTTGATGAATTTTTATATCGCAAAGAATCCAAACGTAATGTAGAATTACTGAAACAGGATTTAATTTTAGAGGGATGGGCAGATGTCTACAATGTAAATGATGTCAATACCGCATACAAACATTTTAATAACAGATTACAATATTATTATGAAAAGAATATCCCCCTAGGCAAAATTAAAAACAAGCGAAGTAAACCCAGGAATCCTTGGATAACGAAAGGTTTATTGAAGTCAATACAAACACGTAACCGCCTCTATAAATTACATTTACGCAATCCAACTGATACTAACCTGAAGACATATAAAACTTACCGCAATAAATTAACAAAACTGATCCGAATATCCCGTAAATTACACTTTTCTAATAGATTAAAGAAGGCCAGTTCAAACACTACTGCAACTTGGAAAATCATCAAAGAGGTTATGGGAAGAAAGACAGATTCCCCACCCACGGATAATATCACACTAAATGGTACTAACATACATGATCCTAGTATTTATGCAAATTCATTTAATTCATTTTTCACGAATATCGGCCCTGAACTCGCCAGCAAAATTAATAGCCCTAACGCTCACTTTACAGACTATCTTTCCGAGCAAAACCAAGAGTCTCTCTTTCTAAACCCAACACGTCCCAGCGAAATTGTTAATATTACCCAATCTCTTAACAGCTCAAAATCTTATGGTTTCGATAAAATAAGTATGTCTCTTTTAAAAGAAATAATCCACCCACTTGCAATGCCTTTAACTCACATTTTCAATCACCCGTTATCACAAGGTGTTTTCCCTGATCTATTGAAAATAGCTAAAGTCAATCCAATTTTCAAAAAAGACGATCCGCACGAAATAAGTAATTATCGTCCCATTTCCTTACTTCCAAGTATATCCAAAGTCTTAGAAAAAATCGTTTATAATAGGTTACATACATTTATTAATAAACACAATATACTCAGTTCAAATCAATATGGTTTCAGGAAAAATTACTCAACTGACCTAGCATTAATTCAAATTTATGACAAAATTACAAATGCCATAGCTAACAAAGAACATGTTGTTGGTATATTCTGTGACTTAAGTAAAGCATTCGATACGCTGAATCACGCTATCCTCCTTTCCAAACTCAGTCATTATGGAATTCGGGGTCAACCACTCTTATGGTTTAAAGATTATTTAACAAACAGAAGACAATATGTTACATTCAATGGATATGATTCTGATTCCCTTTTAATTCAATGCGGTGTCCCCCAAGGCTCCATCTTAGGCCCACTACTATTTCTTCTTTATGTCAATGATATTATCAAGACATCCTCCGTTCTTTCTTTTGTCTTATTTGCCGACGACACAAATATCTTTTGTTCTCACAAAGACCTTAATTCCTTAACCAATACTTTGAATTATGAAATTAACAAAGTATCAAACTGGTTTAAGTGCAATAAACTTTCTCTTAATATAAAAAAGACTCACTTCATGTATTTCAAACATCATTCTCATAATACAGACACACCAATATATATTAAAATCGACGATATGCCAGTAGAAAAGAAAACTAAGTCCAAATTTTTGGGAGTAATTATAGATGAAACTTTGACTTGGAATGACCATTTACATCACGTAATAATGTGCATTTCTAAAAGCATTGGTATAATTTCCAAGCTAAAGTTTCTTCTACCCTATGCACCCTTATTCCTGTTATATAATACACTAGTTCTCCCGTATATAACATATTATAACATTGTATGGGCTAATTGTGGTTCGACAAAAATCTATTCTATTTTTAAACTACAAAAGAGAGCAATACGTATTTGTACCGGATCGCATTTCTTAACTCACACTGACCCCTTATTCCATAAACTTAAAACGCTAAAAAATTTCGACTTGAATACTATCCAAGTAGCTGTCATAATGTTCAAGTACATTAATAATCAACTTCCACCATCCTTTGATAACATGTTTAAGTTTAATAGTTCTGTTCATTCCTATACCCTACCTGCATTTCTGGAAATTTCCATCTTACGAATCCCAAATTATCAATAACACACAAATCTGTAAGACATTCTGGTCCGGACATTTGGAATAATCTTCCCGATAACATAAAATCTTGTTCAACCATCTACTCCTTAAAAGCTACACTTAAACGAAAGATACTACAATCATACGTGCCCACGCTTTAAATTAGTATTTACTATTTGCACCCGCACATGCAATTGCACTGCACCCACTTGATCACTCAGTTTTACCAAGAGAGTTATGTCGCCTAATCTTTTTTACGAGGCCGCCATCCATTTCCAGCCTAACCGCTCACGATGGCGGTCTCCTGCGTTCTAAATTACCTCTCTAGTTTATTGGAAAAAATATTTACATAGGTCTATTATATTCCTTAATTTTGTTAGTATGTTTTGTCTTATGTTTATTATTGTATACTATTATTGTACATGACTTTTTACTTATGTAAACATTCGATTTATTGTATGTTATTAGAACGCAGAAATAAAAGCAAACAAACAAACAAACAAACAAAGACTACACTCAAAGATTTCCCACTTCAACAAATAACGTGCCCCATCTTGGTGAGAAACATTATTTTCAAAACATTTTGAAATACTATGATTATCTAATTAGATCCTGTACTGATTTCTTAATATGTTTTCTCCGTAGTAATGGCGACACAGGGAGGTATTGCCGATGATCTTCTTGCTAACCTAGCTGGAGACATTGAGACGGGTGAGCAGATAATTTCACTATATGGATGAAATGCCAATTAACCAATTAACAAGGCCACTCAGTAAAGGAAGAGTGTAGGATGAGATAATACACATGTTTTCACGTTCTTTCCCCTCTTCCTTACTTTCTCTACTTCTCTCTCATTTTCTTTCTTTTTAAATAAATATTACATATATATATATATATATATATATATATATATTAGTTCACTAAAATGCAAAATGTCAGCATTTAAAAAATTGCTCTTTAAGTATTTGAAAATAAATTGCTTCATGATATGATATGAAGAAAACGATATGAAGAAAACGGTAACACTAACAGTAACACCGCAGGGTAGATTGTATGATCACCCAAACTAGAAAAAAAATATGTAAATATTTTTATTCAATGTGCAATGATGTAATTTGAAATCTGAATGTGATTTCATACCTTGTATATAATGTAAACATGTGCAATTCAGTGTATGCTGTGAGACATGTTGTCTGATAAACCATTCTTGAATTGAATTGAATTGAATTGATTGCAGTAGGGTTTCTAGAGTTCTAGGTTTAACCGTTACTCTCCCTTTCATTAAAAAAAAACAAGCAGATAGGAACGGTGGACCCTGTCTGCCAGTGGCGGTGAGGTGGCAGGTTTCCCCTCTATCAGGGGCGAACACGAATTTGCATCGTCCCCCTCACAATACCAATTTTATGCAGAGTAACAAAACAATTTTAAGTAAAGTGCAATGCAAGGTTTTATCACGCAGTAATCTAAATGTTCTTTACTTGCGATAATCTATTTTTGCAATACAATATTTTATTGTAACACGAAGTATAAAAAGCTTTCCTTTCTTCTATTATTAAGGACAACATTAATTTTTGTTTCGCTCCTTCAATAGTGGAAACAATGTTTCTTGGACTTTAAAACTTTTCTACTCCGATCAGGGATCAGGGAGGGGGCGCCCGCCTCACAAGTCCAAAAAATTACGGTATGACATCAATCATTTTGCCGTTTATCAATGGAAAAGTCCCCAAGAACGTTTGCCCCCCCCCCCCCCCCCCCCCGATTAAAACCTTCCGGTGCGCTGCTACCGTCGTTTACTCTGTTCATTGGCCTTTGAAAAGCCGGGCTTAAATTCTATCTACACTTTTTAAATTAATATATGTTTAGCCCATCCTTCATGTTGGTTCCAATAACATATGACAAAAAACGTGTATAAAGAGTTTGGGAAGAATGCGTTGTGGTTCATTTAGGAAAAGAAAATGCTATCCTTGAAAAATAAGAATCAAATATGTCCATACCCCTCCCTATCCACCCACCCGTGATTTTATAAATTACCGAACAGTGGCGTAGCGTGGGTTCAGCCATAAAGGGGGGGGGGGGGGGGGGGGGGGGGGGGCGGGCATCGCTCTTTCTAGTTGGGTTGCCGGACATAGCTACAAATAATAGTATACAAACTGGATTCCAGGCATTGAGGCTCATTTATAAAAAGCAGGTTCATGGAATAGCTCGTCACTAGGTGCTCATTGCAGAGAATTATATGTGCATAAATTTATATAATTATATTACAGAAGCGGTCTATTGGACGAACGAGCAGCTCAACCAAGCAGAACTGATTGGTGTGTGTGTGTGTGTGTGTGTGTGTGTAATTGGGTTTTTACAGACGTGTATCAATCAGATATGATTATTTACGTCTGTGTGTGTGTGTATAATTGGGTTTTTACAGACGTGTATCAATCAGATATGATTATTTACGTCTGTGTGTGTAATTGGGTTTTTACAGACGTATATCAATCAGATATGATTATTTACGTCTGCAACCGTTAACTTTATTCTCGTCTCAAGTTTCTCCAATGTTACTCCATGTTACTCTTTGTTTTTCTACTTTCATTTCTCTTTCTTCCGAAATTTTCTTATGTTATTCTTTGTTTTTCTAATTCTTTCATTTATTTTCCTACATTTTCTGTTGTTATTCATTGTTTTTCTCCTTTCATTTCTGTTTCTTCCCACCTTTATTATGTTACTCTTTGTTTTTCTACTTTCATTTATCTTTCTTCCGAAATTTTCTTATGTTATTCTTTGTTTTTCTTCTTTCATTTATTTTCCTACCTTTTCTGTTGTTATTCATTGTTTTTCTCCTTTCATTTCTCTTTCTTCCTATCTTTTCTTAAAATATTATCTGTTTGTTTTTCTTTCATTTATCTTTCTAGGTTTTCTTATGTTCTTGTTTGTTTGTTTTTTTCTTTCATTTTTCTTTCTGCTTATCGTTTATTATGTTATTCTTTTTTTTTCTTCTCTCATTTCTCTTTCTTCCTACCTTTTCTTATGTCATTCTTTGTTTTTCTCCTTTCATTTCTCTTTCTTCCTATCTTTTCTTAAAATATTATCTGTTTTTCTTTCATTTATCTTTTTAGCTTTTCTTATGTTCTTGTTTGTTTGTTTTTTTCTCTGCTTATCGTTTATTATGTTATTCTTTGTTTTTCTTTCATTTCTCTTTCTTCCTACCTTTTCTTATGTCATTCTTTGTTTTTCTTCTTTCATTTATGTTTCTACCTTTTCTTATGTTACTCTTTGTTTTTCTACTTTCATTTCTCTTTCTTCCTATCTTTTCTTATGTTACTCTTTGTTTTTCTACTTTCATTTCTCTTTCTTCCGAAATTTTCTTATGTTATTCTTTGTTTTTCTTCTTTCATTTATTTTTCTACCTTTTCTTATGTTACTCTTTGTTCTTCTACTTTCATTTCTCTTTCTACCTTTTCTTATGTTATCTTTTTTTTTACTTTCATTTCTCTTCTTCTGAAATTTTCTTATGTTATTCTTTGTTTGTTTTTGCTTCATTTATCGTTCTACCTTTTCTTATGTTATTCTTTGTTTTTCTTCTTTCATTTATTTTTCTACCTTTTCTTATGTTATTCTTTTTTTTTTTTACATTTATTTTTCTACCTTTTCTTATGTTATTCTTTTTTTTTCTTCTTTCATTTATTTTTCCACCTCTCTTTTCTCATGTTATTCTTTTTTGTTTTTCCTTCATTTCTCTATATTTTCTTACGTTATATTCTTCGTCTTTCTTCTTTCATTAACTTTCTATTTTTTCTTATGTTATACATTGTTTTCTCATTTCATTTATTTTTCTACCTTTTCTTATAATAATAATATATAAAATTTATATAGCTCCAAATCAATTTTGATTAAATGCTCAGGGCGATTACAAAAAGAATGATTGAAAGAAAGATATGATAGAATACAAACATACAAACATTCTACACAATTACAAAAGATCATAAAGATAAACAATAAAATAATGTCTGTTTTCAAGTTATGGCATCTCAAATAGATAAGTTTTAATGTTGGACTTAAACAATTAACTGGAAGTTAAGTTATGTTCTTCTTTGTTTGTTTTTTCTTTCATTTCTCTTTCTGCTTATCGTTTCTTATGTTGTTCTTTGTTTTTTTCTTCTTTCATTTCTCTTTCTACCTTTTCTTACGTTATTCTTTGTTTTTCTTCTTTCATTTCTCTTTCTAGCTTTCCTTATGTATTTCCTTTTTTTTTTTCTTTCATTAACTTTCTTTCTATCTTTCATTATTCTGTGTGTATATTGTATATGTGCGTTTTTCGATTCTACAATCTGACAAATTCGGAAAGGCTAGAAAATTCTAGGTAGACGTATTTTTTTTTTTTAATTGAAATTCCTATTTTTTTTTGGAACAGATGTCGGAGCGGTCAAGCCAATGTCCATAGACTTTCCACGGGAAAGAAAAATGCGGGGAAGTGTGCCAGATCTTCCCACTTTCGTCAAATAGACCTGTTTACTAAGTGATTTAAATTTATGGATGGTTCTTTCCTGGGGAGCTAGTAACGAGGTATCCCATTAACCTGTTATTAATGAATGAACTACAAAACTTGGAATCCAGTTTGCATACATTACTTGTTGCTATGTCTGAGAAGCCTCTGGCAAGCTTTCAGGTTGTCAAGAACAACCTTGTTTCAAAAGTATGCATAACATTTGAATCACTTAATAAACAGGTCTATTGGACGAAATCGGATTTTGTCCCTATAGGGAAATTGCGAGGATTGTTGAAGCTGTTCTTTTTTTTGGTTCTTGTTTTAAATTCTGTTACAAGGCTATTACAATTGGACTGACTGTACGCCATTTAACTAAAGATATAGATAGTTTGTGGGGGTAAAATATAATTTTTTTGTTTTGTTTTTGCTCTTATATTATTTCAGATATCTATAGTAAGAAGATTTCGGAGTCCTTGACCGTTGAGCAGTGTCGTGAAAAATTGGAGAACAAGTACTTAAATCAACTATGCAAAATTCCACTGAAACCGTGGGATAAAAGTGATTATGCTGAGTTTGAAGATATGCACACGGTTGTCACTATGTTGAAGAAGGACTCGCATGGAAAGGACACTCTGAAGAAGGAGAAACTCCAGGTTGCTGACATATTCTCAACGAAAATAAACGGCAGGCTGCCGGTTCGAATCCTCGTCTCGGCCCCGGCTGGACGAGGGAAGACAACGGCTGTCGCAAAAATGGCTTACGACTGGGCCCGCAGAGTAAAAGGATCAGCATTAGAACACCTCCCACTTCTCTTCGTACTGAAACTCCGAAATACCGGCCAGCTTACGTCGATTGGAGAAGCAATTATGTCTCAACTCTTAAGTGATGTTCATGATCTCACACCTGAGGGTCTGGAGAATTTCATCAGAGAGAATCAGGGCATTTGTCACATCATATTGGACGGTCTCGACGAGTATGCCGGAATAACTTCTTCAAAAAGAAGTTTAAGGAGCAACATTGTCAGTGTAATGCTCTGGGAAGAATATCCAGAGTGTCGAGTCCTTGTAACCACGCGCCCTCACCGGGAGAACTTCTTCGATCAAGAAGATCTTTCGACTGTATACACAAAGATGGAGATCGAAGGATTTTCGAGAGAGGGCTCAAGAGAATACATTGACAAGTTTTTTGTTTCTATGTCGAATCCCACTAGTGGACATGATCTGAAGGATTACCTCGATGAGCAACCGCTGATTAACGAACTTGTTGTAACACCGCTATTCTGTCTCATGGTCTGTCATTTATGGAGCGAGGACATGCTGGGAAGTCATACTACAACCCAAACAGAACTACTGGATAGCGTGAATTTATTTTTGACGCACTTTGCCAATGCCAAATCAAAGGCAATAAACAAGATTACAGAGAAGAAACTAGGTAAAATCATTTGTAAACTTGGTAAGGTTGCTCTTGCTGGTCTACTTGATGATTCCAATAAGCTAGTTTTCACCTCTCATGATTTCCGCAAGGTTCCTGCTATCCTTGACAAGGCATGTAAGCTAGGGATAATATCCAAGACGACTGTTGCATCACCACGCCTCCCACAATTGAAGGAGACCACTTATATAACAATCGAATTCTATCATAAACTTGCACAAGAACACTCGGCTGGGAAACATCTTGCAGCCAAAACAAAGAAATATTTGATGCGATTTAATATTTCTAAGTTGGACACAGTCCTGCGCAAGATCAAAGCAAGCATCGGTGACTACGAAAATCTCATCCGATTCGCTGCTGGCACGGACAACGGCCTCTGCATAAGAATAATGGAGGCCATCCTTGCAAACGGCAATCTGGATGAGAGCGAGCGATATCGTATTCTCCTTGACTGCTCATCAGAGACCAGGGGTACTGAAGGAAGGGTGTCTTCGTTGGTTGAAGGATGCGTAGCTGCACAGAGTATTGTACTTAAGTCACCGACTGTCTACACCGTTGTTGGAATGGATAATCTCCCACAACAGCTGAAAAATCAGGTATGCCTCAATTAATGGCATCCTTTGGAAAATAATTAGCATGATTGATCAAATGTAAATTCCCTTTAGAGGTTTTTAAGACTTAATTTCTAACTTATTTACAGAACTTCGATCGACTATCCCAATTAAATGAATATACATGTAATTAAAGTCACAAGAAGTATTCTTAGACTTCTTAAGTTTAAAAAAACAAATCGTTTGCTTGTATAAGTTTAAAGATAACGTACAGAAAGAGAGAGAAAGAGGGGAAAAACTGTCAGACATGTTATTTATAACTACTACGAAATAAGGACGTGAAAGAGTCGAAAATGGCACTTTCTCAAAAACAAAGGAGATATAGATCTTACTTATTTAGAGTTCGCTTATCCTGTGCTGTTGAGCATATTGTCAGGCAAATATAAATTTACCGGAGAACAAAATGGCACACGTATACAACGAGAATACTTCGGAATGTTCACGCGTTTGACATGTTTGAAGGAGAAGTTTCGGAATGGGCAATATCTTTATGAGAATCTCCATGAAACTTTCCGTCTAGATAGAATGCATATAATTTGGCAGGAGTTTACCGTATTCTATGAGTTTTAAGAACTATTGATAAACAGCGGTTAAAGGTACCTCTTCCATTTTGCCGCCTATGCGATAAATTACAAAATAATTATAATTGCAAAAACTTGAGCGGATGTGAAAAGGATTACATTTTGTTTTTAAGTAAGTAATAATAAAAATTTTCAACTCGAAAAAAATCACGTAAATTTTAAAATTATGTTTTGACTGTAACTAGTATGTGTACTTGCTCTGATTTCTGACTCTTGCTCTGATTTCTGCGACAAAAGCAAGAATTTCATTTCTTAAAAAAAGGAGTTTAGTTATAGAACTTAATGTGATCTTGAAATTTCATAGGCAGTATCTCCATGATGTTTACTAAACCTGTGCAAAGTTTCGCGGAATTTACCTTTTAAATAGGTTACAAAGAAATATTTCTCCATCAACCTAAAGCCCAGGTCACAAATACCAATAAGAACTGTTACGAACGCCGTACGAACGATTTTTAGACCATTTCATAAGAAGAAGGCCGTACGAAACCAGCGTTCGTGGACCGTTCGTAAGTTGGCAGCCTGGTGGATGGTCTTGTCCAAGATATTTTTTCAACGTCATACGACATATTTATTCAATGGTGCTTATTGAACACAGACATCTCACTTTTTGTCTCGTCAATTTCTTTTCAGTTCATTGCTTTGAAGCGCCTTGAGCATTTAACTAAAATGGATAATGGCGCTTTAGAAATAGCATATATTATTATTATTATTATTATTATTATTATTATTATTATTACTACCCCCTTTTCGTAAGGCGGCCGTACGAACGTCGTAAGAACATCGTAACCACCACGCAAGATTTTGTAGGGTCGAGATACAATTGTAGAACCCTTCAATTCTGACGATTATCGTAAGAACGCCTTAAGTTGTTCATAGAGGGCTCTTACGTAAGAACGCCTTAAAAACGGAGATTCGTACAGCGCTCTTACAAAGGACTCTTGGCATTTGTAAGGCGTTCGTTAGGTGCTCGTAAGGTGTAGGTACACAATTTGTACAATTATTGTTGAGTTGTAGGTGGTATAAAGCCAAACGCGCGAAGTTCAAATCCTCACTCTGTTCATGGTGTTTGACGACGAAGCAGCTGTAGTCTCCTTGGCAATACTGCCAGCTTGAAAGTAGCAAACATTCAACAGTCGTACGAACCTCGTAAAGGCCGTAAGAATTTATGCCCCATCTACGAATCTCTAAGAACTCTGGAGTTCGTACGAACAGTGAGATTCGTACGAACCTTTGTGACCGTAACTTTTAATAAGCAAACTGTTTAGCAAACATTAATTCTTTCCTGATTTCAGTATCCTGTTATTGTACAGAGGCTATACTTGATGAGCACTCATATTAGTAAAGTAGGAAATAAGGGGCCCTGTGCGCCATCGAAATACAATTTATAGGACCACGTTTCATAAAAGCTACACTAATCGTAACAAGATGAATGCGACTGCGTCTCCTATATGCCTCCGCCTAAATTCAGTTGATGGCTCAAACTGTTCTAGAAATATTTGATAACGAGGCTAAAAACCAGTAATTTCATGTAATTTCATGTACATTGACCTCTGTGACCTCTGAACTTTGACCTACCTACCCCAAAATCTAATCAGTTCCTCTTTCTATGGGGATACATACTGGTACCATGTTTGAAGTTCTCACCTCAGATAGTTCTTCAGAAATCGCGGTAACGGTGCTAAAAACCAAGAATTTCATGTAATTTCATGTAAATTTACCTGTGTGACCTCCTTATCCCAAAATCTAATCAGTTCATCTTCGTATGGGGATACATACTAGTACCATGTTTGAAGTTCTTACCTCAAACAGTTCCTGAGATATCGCAGTAACGAGGCTAAAAACCAGTAATATCATGTAATTTCATGTAAATTGACCTCTGTGACCTCTGACCTTTGACCTACTTACCCCAAAATCTAATCAGTTCATCTTTTTATGGTGATACATACTGGTACCAAGTTTGAAGTTCTCACCTCAGATAGCTCTTGAGATATCGAGGCAACGGTGCTAAAAACCAGTAATTCCATGTAATTTCATGTAAAACGTAAATCGCAAATCTTTAACTTACATTTAAAATAAACTCTTTTCATATTTAAAGTAGATATTCAAAGAAAATCACAAATATGGCAATTAATGTATCACTAGAAACTGGGAAGCTTACAGATGGCAATCGTATAAGTTTTATGTCAACTGCGTATCTGATGATTATAAAAACAACACAAATAAAAGCTCTTCTCAGCATCTGGAATATCCGAGGATTCGCCAGAAATATAGCGATGTTTTGATGTCGTCACACAAGGGATCGATCCTGCTTAAGCAGACGACGTCCTATAATGAATGAACGTAATTGCAATGCAATTATTTATCAAATTATAAAGAGTTTGGTGTATTTAAACATGACCTTATTTCACACCATTACAAAGGGAAAGTGAAACTGATTCTGATAGTTAAAACTGTTTGATTGTAAATACACAGGAGAAGGGTCAATGATCAATGAAATAAACCCCACTTTCAAATTGAAAAGCCCTCCGAATAATAGCAGGATGGTATTCGTTCCCTCTTGAAACGCCGAACATGCGCCGGTGCAAGCAGCTGAAAATACAATGGCGTCTTATTTTGTTTACAAGTGACTGATTCCTTTATTTTTTTAACGCTGCATTTTTCATCAAAATAATACCATACACGAAGTTAAGAGTGAGGCAACAGACTAACATTAAGACTGACGCTAGTGAAGGAATAGAAATAAGTGAAGAGGAGATGACAAAATAGGCTCTGAAAAATGTGTAAGATGTTATGGGACATCGTCTGCTTAGGCAGGACTGGTCCATGGTGTGTCGTCACATATCTCAGCAGCGTTCGAGGAGCTCTTCAGCTGCTATATCGGGGGCTGTATTTTACCGTTTTATAATTGATAATAATCATTACTTCAAATGTTTCCAAGCGTTGAATTTGGATAACCTTGTTTAATTTATGCCATCTATGCAATAATAAGTATTAAGCCAATATTTAAAATCCTTAACGTTCTACTTTAAAGGCCCCCTGGATTTTTAAGGGCCAATAGTCAGGCAACAAGATGAGGATAAGCTACGTGTAGTAACTTAGACAGGCTTGTACGTTGTCAGTCGCAGTGGGTGATGCAAATGTTGTAAATTTGTTTTAGTACGAATAATCCAATATAACATTATATTTGTATCGTATACCTGGATTAATGAGAACTGTAATTTCCATTTATTTCATCCATTCATAAAAAAGTACATCTGCAAAAATTACATAACAACCAAAGTATAATAATGTAGAATGAGGAGACAGCTTAGGAAGGCAAAATAGCCTTATTGGTGCCGCCACCAACAGAAGATAAACAACATCATTCATATTAATTCATACATAAAAGCAAAACTGAGAAACCATAACAGAAACAAAAATAAAACAATACAAAATAAGAGTAAAGCCTGAACATAGATAATAAGTAAACTATGTATTATAAGTATCCAGTATGAGTGATTTCAACCTCCTTTTGAAGACTTTAAGTGAAGGACTACATTTGATATGTAAGGGTAAATTATTCCAGATTATGGGCCCCTTGAAGAAGATATTTTTGCGACATTAACTCTCGCCAACGGTCAATGAAAGTGGAAGGAACTACGTGTATTGTATGAGTGAAATTGGGCATTGATACAGAATGTGTTAGAGATACGTAGTGGGATAGTGTTGTTAAAGCACAAATACATGAAAATTGCAAGTTAAAATCGGAAAGATCAAATACATTTAATAATTTTAAATGGGCAAATAATGAGGTAGTATGAGCAAGGAAACTGGCATGAGAAACGATTCTAATAGCTCTCTTTTGCAATATGAATAATCTAGACATAGAGTAATTAGTTGAAGAACCCCAGGCAATATTACAATACTGAAGGTATAATATGCCTATATTCTTTGAAACTTTGGTACAGATTAAGTCAATGTGATCATTCCAAGATATTTTATTATTAATAGTAACACCTAAGAATTTCAATGAAGTAGAACGACTAATAATAGTGTCTAAGGAAATAACTATTCTATCATAATTGATTGAATTATTTGAGAAAATCATATAATGCATTTTATTTATGTTTAATACAAGCTTATTAGAAATCAACCATGAGTTGACCTTCCTTATGTCAGTATTAAATGAGAGGGCTAGCACCATGAGCGTCCTTGAAAATGGAAGCATTCATTCTTGATTTTTTTTTATATTAAGAGAGAGAAATTGGATGAGGTGGTTTCACTATGCTGCAATTTAGTTAACGTTACAAAAATACATTAGATCAGGAGCCTGTCCCGAAGGAATCTGTTATCTAATATATGGGACAGGCTCCCAAACTATATTGCTGTATACACTGCTGTAACATGTCAATCATTTTGTGTGTGACACATTAATCTAACGCGTTAATACTGTAAGTTACAACCAACTTTATTGAATTTCCCGTTCAATTGATTACATTTATCCTTCTTTGTAAAAATTATGAAGTGTATTCTTCTTTTGTATTATTTTGTTATATCAATGTGCAGTGGCGTATCTAGAGATATGGTGTCCGGAACAAACAATAAATCCCCCCCCCCCGTGCCCGAGAACATCAGCTCAAAAATACAAGGCAATAAACCAAAACAAAAAATACAAACAATGAGAAAGTTGTGATATTTTGGTAGTTGTAATCAAAAATGGTAATTGTCCGAAATCATCCGGTCACCGCTGTAGCGACGTTCAATTTTCCTTTCGCTCCAACACACAAAGTGACTAAAATGTCATTTTTTTTTAAATGTATGACTTTTAGGATCCTTTTTTTTTTCTTTTTTGGGGACCTATAACAAATGTGCTATCTACAATGTATTTTGAATACCGCTCCGAGGGAAAGGCGCTTATGAGAAAACCGGAATTCAGTTAATGGGAGAGTTGACCGTGAATACGTCACAATTAATTCACCAATTTGGCAATTTGAGATTCGCATAGATTTAAATGATCTATTTTTCAAACATTTCTTATTCTTTTTCAGATTTCTTTCAAAATATCACTATCCGGTTTCTCTTCATTTCCTGCTTTCATACAAACCAGCTTTTTACAAAGGTTGGATTAACCTAAAAATTTAAATGTGTTTACATTCAAAGATGTAATTTATTCGTTCTTGTTGTCCCATGCACTTATAGTTTTGCATTAAAATAATATACGAGATGGGTATAAATCAATATTTTCTCAGCAAGATTTATCGTCTGCTAGCGATACCCGGGGGCTGCCATTTTCTTCATGTGTACATAAAGATAATTTTAATCCGAATGCAAAATTTTCTTTCTTCCTGATACAAATCCCATTTGAGATTTAAAATATTTAGCAGCTATATACATATATTCTAAAAACGAAAATGTGTTTTATACTTCTTTGAAAATTATTACTTTATTATTTTACTAAATACAAATCTATTTGATATACTGTGACGTACGCGACGGAGCGAATTAATTCAAATTTATGGATGATGACTTTCCCTGCAGCCCATTGCTCAATACTTTTTAAGGGACACCTTTTGCCCGAATGTTATACTTTCCAATGTTTTGGCGAGCGAGTGGGTCAAAAAAAAAACAACAACAAACAAATCCTTCTTTTTATTTCCTTTCCTTCTTGCCTATCTGTTTTGTTCTCCTATACCTGAAAGTCCGCTATTCATTAAAAGAAAGAGGGTTCACTATTCATAAACACCATTATTCATAATAATCGCTATTCATATAATGTCAGATGAGGGTTGCTATTCCTATTCACACTGAGCTCATTACTCATAAGGACCACTATTCATTCTACGAAATGAGGGTCGCTATTCATAATAGGAGAAGAGGCTTGCTATTCATAATAGAAGAGGGCCGCTATTCATAATAAAAGAGGGTCGCTATACGGATTGAGGGTCGCTATTCATAATAGGAGAAGAGGGTCGCTATTCACAATACGGATTGAGGCTCGCTTTTTATAATAGAAGAGGGTCGCTATTCATAATAGAAGAGGGTAGCTATTCATAATACGGATTGAGGCTCGCTATTCATAATAAGAGAAGAGGGTTGCTATTCATAATAGAAGAGGTCGCTATTCATAATACGGATTGAGGCTCGCTTTTCATAATAGAAGAAGGTCGCTATTCATAAGAGAAGAGGGTAGCTATTCATAATACGGATTGCGGTTCGCTATTCATAATAGGAGAAGAGGGTCGCTATTCAGAATACGAAAAGAGGCTCGCTATTCACAATGCGGATTGAGGCTCGCTATTCATAATAAGAGAAGAGGGTCGCTATTCATAGTACGGAATGAGGGTAAATAATAATACCACTGTTATACCACTTGTATAGCGCATATCACATTATGATATGCGCTTCCAAAGGGTTTGGGATATTATTACCCTGGCTGTAGCTCCGGCAGCCGTAATCAGCGCACGGTGCCTTTCAAGAAATAATTCCTGCCAGGTATCCATTTACTACACCTGGGTGGAGAGTGACAAATGTGGATTAATGTCTTGCCAAAAGACGCTAGTGCCGGGCTGAGATTCGAGCCCTCAACCCTTGGATTGAGAGTCAAATGAATGAACCACTATACCACGACACCCTCATTTCGTATTACGAAAAGAAACCCTCTTCTTCGATTATGAAAAGCTCTCCTCCCTTTTTTGAAATTTTTGCAAACGTTGAAAAACTGTCTCCGCTCTGGGGAACTTTGATTGAGTTACGCAACCATTATTCTCTAATTTCCTTTCATATTGTATTTATTTCCACGAGATTTGCCAAAGCAGTTTTATATGTTATCTCTTTACAATTGTTTATAATTGATTGATTGAATTTATTAACAACACATAATTATTCTAATGTATCTCAAAGCATTCGCTTGGATCTAGCTGAGGCATGCGGCTTGTCTTTGTTCTAAACTCACCTGCCCCCAACAAAGGAATTAATTGATAAGGTTGAAGATTTGTTAACCTGTCGGTCAATTGAATCTGGTGTCGCCGAAACCACTTGCCCGTTTCTGTGGTCTAGTGGTTAAGGCATTGGCGTTCTAATCCAACGACCCGGGTTCGATTCCCGGCGGAGATATATTTTCAACCTTTGCAAAAAATTTCCAAAAGCGAGGACAGCTCTGGGGAACTTTGATTTAAGTTACGCAACCATTATTCTCTCATTTCCTTTCACATACATTGTTATGATCCAAAATCCACAAAAGATAAGAATCAAACAAAAGATATTAACCTTGTATGATGTATGGTTTAATTTAAATATTTACCAACATCGGGTATGACATGATATAAAATAATCAAAAATTTTATTTACAAATACAGTATATGATCTTAACTAGCAAAAACTTACAATTTCTCAGCTGGGACACTTCTATGAGTCCAGAATGTTCCTGAAGTGTAGAGAAGTTGGCTGCTAATCCACAATTATAAATCCCAAATATTAAATCCAAATGGTATGTTGTCCAACGGGCAAAAGAAGATCCGGCCGAAGAATGTCCAAGATAATTCAGGAAGTCATCGATGTCGATAATGATGTCGATGACGATTTCCAAGACGATGTCGACAACAATGTCGAACACGACGTCAAATAGGTCAAGGATGATGTCCAAGATGAGGTCCAAGACGATCTCCACAGGTTTATAGCAGTATGATCAATATCAGATGGTGTACGTTAACTGAGAACTTATGCAATATAATTATGCTCCACGATGTTAATCAGGGTATAAATTCTGAAATTTCTGTGCAAGCTCCCAGCTTATATACAACCTCAACCCTTAATTAGAATTTTCTACATTCTATTACAATATTCATGAAGGTTTGGAACTCCCTTGTAAGTTCTACATAGTTCTTGTTGTCACAGACAAAGGGAGGGGATTCCCATGATCTATTTATAGACTCATTACAATGTATCATTCTAACTAAAAGGTCATGCAAAGGTCAGGATAATCAACACATTCCAACATGTACATTGTACATTGTAATTATCCGTGTCCGGACAATTACCCCCTGGAAAATCACCGCCCGGAAAATTACCCCCCGGAAAACCACCCGCCAAGGACAATTACCCCCCGGTATATTACCCCCCGGAAAATTACCCCCCAAGGACAACCACCCCCCGAGGACAATTACCCCCGGAAAATTACCCCCCAAGGACAATCACCCCCTGAGGACAATTACAATTACCCCCCATGGACAATTACCCTCCCCCCCCCCCCCCCCCGGAAAATTACCCCTCCCCCAAGGACAATCACCCCCGAGGACAACCCCCCGGAAAATTACCCCCCAAGGACAATCACCCCCCAAGGACAATCACCCCCCCGGAAAATTACCCCCCATGGACAATTACCCTCCCCCCCCCCCCCGGAAAATTACCCCTCCCCCAAGGACAATCACCCCCGAGGACAATTACCCCCCGGAAAATTACCACCTAAGGATAACCACCCCGAGGGCAATAACTCCCCCCCCCCCCCCCCCGGATAATTCCCCGATAAAATTACTGGCCCCCTGACCTTATAGAAGTTTGACTTTTCATGAATTCTCGAAGCAAAGGACTGTTACTTTAACTGTTTTAAAAGGTTGATTTGTTGTGTTTACGCTTGACTAATGTCAATGTGGTGAAAATCTCTATTGTCACCATACTTTTAATTACAAAAGTAATGAATTGAACATATCATAAAGAAATGTGAGAAAATTGCAATGCCCCGACCGGGATTCGAACGCGGGACCCTGGATTACATGACCAGTGCTCTACCAACTGAGCTATCCGGGCTCCCGTCCAAGCAAAGTAACAATCTCACATATATAGCCCCTCTTTTTCCATCGAGCGTAGGGGGAACATCCATACCAATTCCATGCGTACGCTATATAATGGCCTACCAATGAGACAGGTCTTCCCTCTTAAGTCGGGCAAATCCATGCCAACGAATTTCTTCTATAGAGGACGATTTGAGGGGCTATAATTATGTGAGATTGTTACTTTGCTTCGACGGGAGCCCGGATAGCTCAGTTGGTAGAGCACTGGTCATGTAATCCAGGGTCCCGGGTTCGGGTCCCGGGTTCGAATCCCGGTCGGGGCATTGTAATTTTCTCATATTTCTTTATGATATATTCAATTTACTTTAATCCTATCAATTACGATATTTAATTAAAAGTAATGAAATTAAAAATGTTTCGATTCGAAGATAAATCTACGTATAACAAGAACATTAAACTATTTACATTATCTATCACACTCCATGTTAATTTAGTTGCCAATCACCAACAATTTTCCGCCTTAAAAGTGGATAGCTTTAACAGCATATTAAATAGTGTTCAGTTTTATTTTCACTTATAACAGAACAATCAATATTTCAAAAATTATGACAAATAATCACAGAACTCGGTGACATTACTTTAATGGATTTTGCAAATCATCATTTCAACAAAGGAGGAATGTATCGAATTATTTGCTGTAAACATTAAAAATGGAAAGATCTACTGAGAAGCGGAGCTTGTGTAATAAATATATAATATATATAAGAAGGAAAATAAGAAGGAAAAATAAAATATTAATATGAAAGTGCGTAATGACATAATCATAACACAACAAATAACATAACTATAAATTCATCGAGGATTAAAGCAAGGATGTCTGTTATCGATGGGGCTACCTCCCCCATTCTAAAAAAGTTAATTTAAACTTCGCATTAAACCTTGGGTGAATTTAACAAAGGCAGGAATCATCACAAAGTGTTCTAAAGATAATTTAAACCTCTATATAGAAATTTAATAATAGGTTGCGCGTAGATCTATGAGCGAGTATACGTGCTATATCCTGTCGCCAAAAGAAAAGGGGACCCAACAAAGAAAATAGGGTGTAAGTTTTCATCATTTTATGCATCCTCTGTAATTTTGCTAATCAACTGATCATGTATTTAGCTTTGTATGATCTATTTCATGATCTATCTCATGATCCATTTCATATTGGATTATTATTATATTGAAGTAAGATATTATGCTTTATGGTTCAGTAATTATTTCAGAATGAAATTTACCTTCAAGACTTATTAGTATGCACGGTGCTTAAAAACAGCCGCGTAGCCAGGATTTCATTTTAGGGGGTGCAGTTGAGCGCGCGAAGCGTGCGAAATTGCTGATGAGCACGCAAAGTTTTCCCCCTTCCCGCGCGAAGCGCGAAAGCTTTGACATTTGAGCAAATTCGAGAGAAAGATAACGGCTCGTAGCACCTTTTTTTTTTGGCGGAAAGTTAGTCTACGCTCTGACTGCTTTTCAGTTATTTGGGGCAATACTGCACTATTATGTAACAACGGAGGGGGAGCTTGGACATTTGAGCAAATTCGAGAGAAAGATGACGGCTCGTGTTGCACTTTTTTCGGGCGAAAAGTTAGTTCGATGCCCTGACTTCTTTTCAGTTATTTGGACGCAATACAACACTGTATTTAACAGCGGTGGGCGCGCAGGGAGGGGGGGGGTGGAGTTTCCCCCTTCCTGCGCGAAGCGCGAAAACTTTGCCGTTTTAGCAAATTTGGATAGAAAGATAACGGCTCATAGCAACTTTTTAGGCTTTTTTTTTCTCACTTGCCCCCGCTTTTGGCGTTGGGGGGGGGGGGTGACCGCCCCCATCGCCCCCTGGCTACGCTCCTGCTTAAAAATAAAGTAAATAATCTGCTTTCTGGTACATTAATTTTATTTGATTTTGGAGCTCTTGAGCAAGATTTTCAATCGGCGTGCAGGAAGATGATTTTATTTCCATGAAACTTATTCTAAACACGTTGATTTTGTGAAAAACAATTATCATAAACGGTTAGAGCATGTAATTTCATGAAGAAATATCATTTAAAAAATATTAGTGACTTTCTTTCTGGGGGTATTTGCCGGGGTAATTTTACAGGGGGTAATTGTCCTTGGGGGTAGTTTTCCGGGGGTAGTTTTCCGGGTGGTAATTCCCCGGGGGGTAATTGTCCTCGGGGGTGGTTGTCCTTTGGGGGTAATTTTCCGGGGGGTAATTGTCCTTGGGGGGTAATTTTCCGGGGGTAATTGTCCTTGCAATGGGGGTAATTTTCCGGGGGGTAATTGTCCTTGGGGGGTAGTTGTCCCTGGGGGGTTATTTTCCGGGGGTAATTTTCCAGTGGGTAATTGTCCTCGGGGGGTGGTTGTCCGTGGGGGGTTATTTTCCGGGGGGTAATTTTCCAGGGGGTAATTGTCCTCGGGGGGTGATTGTCCGTGGGGGGTTATTTTCCGGGGGGTAATTTTACAGGGTGTAATTGTCCTTGGGGGGGTAGTTTTCCGGGGGGTAATTTTCCGGGGGATGATTGCCCAGGGGGTAATTGTCCTAGAACCGTAATTATCGCACATCATACACAATGATCTAGATGATGTTCTTCCTCTACTGGATGTGCATTATGATTATTTCACTGCTACACAGTAGCAAACTGGAAAAATAACTTCCTGCCACAAGATTCCTTAATTATATAACAACATCATATATATATATATATATTACACAAAAATAGTAATAAATTATCAAATAAAAAATATATATATTATCTCTCTTTCTCTGTTCATCATTATTACCCACAGGTTAGAGAAGTAAAATTCGAGAGTTCTACTATAACTACAAACGTGATGAGTGGGTTATGGTCCTGCATAGCATCATTTGCGAAGGTACATACTCTCGCCATCACAGACTCCTCTTTCAGTTTCCCTCCATCTCCTCCTGAGCTTCCATCCATCACAATGCTGGCAGCCAGGAGAGTGACGTCACAAAGCTACGAAGGTCTGCTCTCATCGCTACCAGGTTTGAAGGAGATCGATATCACTATCGATGATGCAGAGAGAGACATACCTCAGATCACGGCTGGCCTGACCGGCGCCGGGGGACAGCAGCTCACACACATCAGCCTTGATGCACCGCCATCACTCCTCCCACCAGAGAAGAAGAATGTATCGAGGGAGACGATGATAGGTCTGGGTCTTCTGATCAGAGAACAGACTGAGAACCTGCAGTGGCTAGCTTTATCAGGAGTAAAGTGCAGAGATGAGGGAGACTTGGTTGAATTTGCAGAGTGCTGCAGACGTTTGAAGACGATGAATTATCTAGCGTGAGTTCATTTTAATTTTTATAGGCCTAACTTTTTAGTAATTTAACCCCAGGCCAGGGAGCTCCAACGTGGAGCCCCAGGTACAAATATCCAAAGTCGTCCTCGCCCATTTTATGGCTAATCGCATGGCTTAATTTCGGCAGGTAAGATAGGAATTTGTACTTACACTTCAAGAGAATTAATGTAACTATCTAGCAGGCTCTTTGATTTTACGATTTAACGATTGTTTTAATGAAAAAAATGGAATTTCCTCGCCGAGCCTATCTTTTCCTAGCGAGCCAGAAAGACCGTAGCCTCTTGCCGAGGCCCTGGCGCTGTTGAAATCATTGGCGATATACATGTATGGAGGCAAAATTTCTGGCTCGCTTCGCTCGCCAGAAAGACCGAGGCGCTTGCGCCGAGGGCCTCTTGACACCCGATCTGAATTTCTTTTGTATTTCATTGTTTTGACGAATATTCCGACCAAATTTTGGTCGGTGAAAATCAACCAATAAACGCGAGCTACCGTGACGTAATGTTAAATATTCATGACTCGACTGCACGCTATTTCTTACAATACATATTATTAATTTATTGAATAATCGCAGCCCAAAATGGCGTTCAACGTTTCTTTCACGACGTGTGATGACGATATTTGTAAGAGCTTAGAATATGCCGCTAGAATGTTGAAGATTGACAGATTCAAAGATTTGCAAGTTGATGCAATCAAATCTGCACTAAAACTAAAAGGACAAGATGTTTTTGTGAATCTGCCTCCTGGCTATGGAAAGTGTTATTTTTCAGGCGCTACCGCTCTGTGCTGACCTCCGTGGGCCAGTGATGGAGAGTGAGACTAGACTGCTGCTTACTATACTCGCGAGGGCCTAGCCCTAGGCCAGGCGGATCCCCCGGGGCCTTGCCGGGCAGTGAACTTGCTGGTAGTGGTAACTCCTTGGTTACATCAGAATTGATGGAGATGCATCTATTGTTGAACGGTGACTTTTATTGCCCATTCTTCATTATTTGTAAATATATGATGACCTCTTGAGAAATATGTAGGCCTACATTTGTCTTATTTCAAATTACCATGGTTTGTAAGCTAGACTCTAGACAGACTAGAGATCGAATTCTTCATAATGTGACATGTGCTTGTCTGTGAATGTATTTTGAGCAAGAGATTTACGCAATCCTCCCAAAATATAATAGACTAGTCCAGCACTGAAGTAAGAAATCCGTGAGATTTCATTGGCCAATTTGCTGGGCGATCGCCGCGGTATCTAACTATTCACGTTTTCGTGCATAATTCAGTAGGAAATCGTGCCTCATGAATATATAATTCAGGTCGGGTGTCAAGAGGCCCTCGGCGCAAGCGCCTCGGTGTTTCTGGCTCGCTTTGCTCGCCAGAATTTTGCCTCCATATCGCCAAGGATTTCAACAGCGCCAGGGCCTCGACAAGAGGCTAATCTTTTCCCTGTACTGTATCGTTGATTCAAATGGCTCGATCACACTGCACTGTGTGTAATGTACCGTATGCGAATTTTTTTCCCTGTACCTTTGGTGCTATCCAATATGAATATTCATGACTTGGGTCTTAGAGATGAGAGTACGCATGCGCATGAAGAATAATACGGTTTATTCCGTCAAAACCATAGGTCAAAACCAACGAACGTAGAGGGCGGCAACACTTTGCAGTCTTGCTATGAGGAAGGTTCACTTCGCTAAATTTCTGTGACCATCGTTTTCTCTCAGAGAGGTTTTTAGGTAGATTGTAGATTTGATTTTTTTTAAATTTATACTTTCAAAAACTTGAATTAAAATCTTAAAATTCGATGTTATGTTCAATAATATTTTTATATGATTTTTATAATTTTGAAGAGAAAAAAGATTAAAATTGTTATAAATTTATCATTTTACTTTTATACGATACAATAATATGTATTTGTGAGGTTGCTGACGTTCTTCAGCTCTATTTCGCTGCTACTGCATTGTATTTTGATTTCGATCCATGTCCGTGTGCAATGTGCAATTATGTACCGTGTACATACGTAGATACAGTTCTCACTCTCGATCTGACTGCCTAGGACTCGGACTCAGAGCTCGACGATGCTGGATCAATCAAGGTTTGATTTTAGTTATAAATTTAGATTAACTTATTTGAAATGATGATGAAACAAATTTGGTAATCCAGGGTAATAGAGAGAGAGATGGTACTGTTAGCATGCATGTATTGTAACGTTAAATTAAAATTTATTTTAAAAAATTGTTCGGATGCTGGATGGAGGGATGTAGACCGAAAATTCTGTTTCTCGTTCGTTAGCCCTGAAGAGCCGACCCTATCCAAAATAAGAGGCTAACGAACGAGAGACAGAATTTTCGGTCTAGGAGCGATGATGATGATCATCATGTCATGATGATTGATGGATGGGGGATCAGATTCGGATGACCGGGCACTTAACAAAAATGAAGCCGTCCTTTTGTATTTAGATTCAACATAAACCATGAATTTGTGATATTCATCATCGATATACTTTTCCATAAATAATCGTCTAAGTTAGATCAAACACTTGTATTTAAAATTTTAAGAAATAGGGCCTAGGTCTAGGCCTAGGTCCTAACCATATTTTCACAAACTTGAGACAAGGTCAACTCAAACTAGGCAAGCATGATGAGCGATGAGGTTTTATTTTTATTTTTTTTATTTCAAGAGAGAGAGAGAGGGGGGGGGGGGGTGGGGTTCATTTTTAGTCTTGATTCTACTATTTGTAGACCAGAATCAAAACACTTTCAATGAGAGGTAATAATGCATCTCCACAGAATATATGGATGGCCTTTGTTGTTTCAATCAGTGACTAAGTTTCAGTTTCAGTAATCACATTCATTAGTCTCATCATGTTGACTTTGATTTCCCTCAGATAAAGTGGCAAGGAACTACCTTGTGGCT
Organism: Heliocidaris erythrogramma; assembly: GCA_025617745.1. Classification (NCBI taxonomy): domain Eukaryota; kingdom Metazoa; phylum Echinodermata; class Echinoidea; order Camarodonta; family Echinometridae; genus Heliocidaris; species Heliocidaris erythrogramma. The sequence continues at coordinate 33,617,563 of CM046863.1, read as the reverse complement.
GATCTACTTGAAGATCTAATAGAGCCTAATGTTAGAGGTCTACATAACTCAACAACTGTTGGAGGTGCCGGATGAAACGGAAAGTCCTACTAAAAGTACTATAAAAGACTTTGATAAGACGAAATATACAGGTAGGTCTAGTTAGACCTAGACTTAGTAATATCAAGGAGTTACCACAGGGTATTACAGCTAAAAATTATAGGTCTGGTAGTGGTAGTGGTAGTGGATCCAGAATCAGTTTACCGGGGGGGGGGGGGGGGGGGGGGGGGGTTTAAGTTTACATTGTCCAACCAAAACGGCAACAACAAAATAAAAAATTCTTTAATAGGGAATGGACATTTCATTTGTCCTTTTCCTTTATCCACCACTGAGATCTGTTTTCTTCAGTGTAATATTAAATTAGCTGTTTTAGTGTCTTTAAAAAAATCAATTATGAGATCTTTAGGGAATGTTCAGTGTGATGTCAGTATAAATAGAATTTTTAGTCCCCTTAATTATTATATTACACATTTCATTAATTAATGCAAACAGAAACAAAACAAAATAAGATGGGTGAAAACATTACACTTTAAATTAAAATCCACAAATATTTTTAGGATGGATTGTACATGCAATTAGTATTTATCCTCTTTGAAAAGATCAAGAGGGTGAGGATGAGCGTATCTCATTTTTTTGTGTCTTAATACAGAATAATGCTTCTCTACACGACTCTACTTCATCTTTTTTACAAAAGATGATGATGAAGATGAAGGCTTACCACTGAGAATGAAGACAAATTCTGAGAGGAACAAATAAATACTTAGCTGCTCCAGTTTTGCATGGTAGGCCTATGCTGTAAGAGTAAGCTTGCTTTTTTTGGATTTGGGCGGGGGGGGGGGGGGATGCAAAACAGCCTAATAGTACTCTATATAATATTTTTCAACGCCTCTTAATTACCAGCTTATCCACGGTTACGGGGGGGGGGGGGGGGGGGACAAAATGATATATTGCCTCTCGCAATATTTTCGGGGGGAGGGGGCAACTGCCATTGCATAATCGACGCCCCTGGTTGTTACTAGTACCTCAATACAATCTAGGTACACATATTTTTTTTCACATAAACATACCATGTAACTGAATTTTCTTGAGACTTTACTAATTTGGTTGCTTTTGAATAGCCTTAAAAATTTTATGTGTCCAACTGGACAAACTTTTTTCCTCTTTAAATACTTTTGAGAATTCCCACTTATTATTCTATTTCGTATAAAGTGTTGACGCTAACTGTGTTAATAGGAAGCTCTAAATTTCAGGGTTTTATTTTAATTCTAATTGTTGCATGTTTAATTATCAAATACACAATGGATGCTATTTTCTAAAATCTTTCCTCTTTTCTTTCAACAGATATGGATTTCTACTTCAGCTCTTCAGATTTAGCCCCCTGCTTTGATCAACATGTATCTCTTCCGGGTTCGCTCGCTATTCAAAAGGACAGCTATTCATAGAAAACCGCTATATTCATTTAACACGCGTTATGAATAGCAGTCCTTATGAATAGTTATGAATAATGGTCCTTGTGAATGGAGGTCCTTATGAATAGTAAGGTAATTTGTCTATGGTTTGCTCGCTATTTAGAAGGACCGCTTTTCATACAAAACCGCTATTCATTTAGTCACGCATTATGGATAGTGGTCCTTATGAATAAGTGGTCTTTATGAATAGCGGTCCTGATGAATAGCGAGGTTACCCTACTTCTTCATATTAAAATCATATCTGGATTCAAGTATAATATGCATGTTGAGGTGTCGTGGTTCTAGTGGATACGTCACCGGACTGTGGATCACATGGTTCACGGTTCGAATCCTGCTGCAGCGCTAATGGCAAGACAATCATCTACATTTGTCACTCTCCACCCAGGTGAAGTAAATGGGTACCGGTGGGAAGAAATTCCTTGAATGCCTTAGTGCCTTTCATGGTGGCTTGGCTAAAGCTGCGGTAATTAAAGGGCAGTAGAGTTTATTTGTAAAGTAGTTGCGCTATATAAATGGACATACATGTATATTATTATAATTAGAATGACTGAACAGGAGTTTAAAGTTCTTCTTATTATATCTTAACCATCTTACCCACCCCCTCCCCATGTCAAATGTTCTAGTCACATGCAGCCATTTTTTTTTTTATAGTAGTTCGTTATTGTGAGGAGGTCTTCCTCGATCTTCTATGTGGCCTAGTGAGATTACAGGGCCCCCTAAATGATATTAAGATAAGCACTGCCAGGGCCACTCCTGTATTAAATCTGCTCGCAGTGTATAACAAACTAATAATAATCTTATCTGATTCTATGAATTTGTGCTAAGTAAATTGTTATTCTATTATTGATGATCTACTGAGAAAATCCATACTATCCAACACTTCGTTTGACTTGAAACTAATTGGATCTAATAAGCCACTTCGGAGATGCAATCTGAGCATGAGCAGATAAAGGTCATCTGTACCAAATTCTAAAACCCACTGACACTAATATTCGATATGTGCTCATGAATGTCATGTAATCATTATTCAATTATGCACTAATGGTGCATTCCATGATATCCAGGTGGAAGTATTCTTTTTAAAGGGGGAAAAAGCTATTCATGAGGCACCTCTATCACTCCCAGAGTTATTTTTCTGAAGTGCACATAAAGGGACCCTCCATGTCTAAAATATCTGTAAATATTTGGGGTCATTTGTACCATGCGCTAACCCCGAACTGGCTTATTAGATCTCTATGTGTGTTTCTCCTGCCCCCCTTTTTATATTTAGATTTATAATAATAGTAACATGCAATATACATGTACCAACCTAAAAGGAGATGGATCATTTAAAGAGTTCTTACAACTGTCAAAATTATCTTTGTTTTTAGGAGTAAAATTGTTGTCATTGGTGTGTGTTGAACAGAAATTAGATGTCGTTTATTTCTTTTATCATTTCTTCTGTTGTGGGGTGTAGTGGGTAAAAAATCTTTAAATTGAAATTCAAATAATTTACTTCTTGGAAAGGGATTGAAATTAATAATGTATGATTCATTTAGATTGAAATTCTTTTTTTTTTAATGCATGTACATAATTTGTACTACTCTGATAAAGAGAATATTATTTGACCTTGACAAGTCGGCTGTGATGGAACTCTATTGTATTGTAATATATGAAAAAAAGTGTATAACTGCAGATGAATTATATAAATTATGTTGGATTTTTTAAAGGAGAAGAAGTAAATGTATATTTAAGAAGTAAGACAATGTCTAAACTTCTCTAAAACCTGTCCTCATTTCTGCATGCAAGAAACTATTAAAAAGTGAGAAAATATAAACTTATTTCTGTAAACTATTGTACCTTAAATCTTGATTGTGAGAAAGATATACATGTAATTGAAAATTATTCTGTGAACATGATAAAGGTCCTTTCACATTGTATCAATGATGAAATGAACCATACAGGGGAGGGTTGAAATGAACCAGGACATGTGATCGAGGTGTATGTATGAGAGAGAGAGAGGAAAGACAAAAAAGATGAGAAAAGGTGAAACTGAGAAGATATGGTGAAAAGGAAAGAGAGAAGGGGTGAGAGAGAGAGAGAAAGTGAAGAATAAAGGTGAAGTATATTAAATCAGTTCAGGTCAATTAATATTACCCGGGAATCATAAGGATTGTCTTTGCAAAAATCTGGCAAATTTCTTTCAGAGACTTGACAAACTTGAGAAGATAAAAAGGGTCCACCATAATGCCTTGTATAAATAATTTAATATGCTATTGACTTAGCCCATAATACATAATACGTAATAATAATAATAATAAACTGAGTTTTGAATCATCTAAGAAATAATCAAATACTATACAAATGAAATACATGTATTGTGGACTGGACTTACGATTTATTAGGCGGAGAACCAACTCAGACGTCCTGGATCAGACGTGAAACCGTTTTCCGCCGAAAAAATCTAAAGTCCACGGTCGACAAGATTTAATTTGTGTAGAATTTAATAATAATGATAATAATAATGATGATGATGATAATAATCATTGGCGGATCCAGGGGGGGGGGGGGGGGCACAGCCGGCCCATGCCCCCCCCCCCCCTTTTGGAAGAGAAGTATGAATTTTTACCATAGACGATCCGCCATTTTCTCGATTGTGCCCCCCTTTTAGAGACCTTTTTTTTTTTTTTTTTTTGCTTGTCAGGGATTTATGGAGGGAAACTGGACCCCCATAACCCCCCCCCACTGAGCAAATTTTGAAGGTCTGGCAAAATTTTTTTTTTTTGCCACCCCAAACCCCTCTTCCCCCCGCCCCCTGAGCGACTTTTCGAGAAGCTGGCGAGACAAAATAAATACGGGTCTACCTTGACAAACCTTCATATGTGTGCCCCCTCTTATACTCAATCCTTGATCCCCTCCTGGGTGAGGTCTGAATAGAAGTGGTGGCAATGTCAAATTAAATTTAGCTTAACCCCTCCTCAAATATAATAACAATGAAATATGTTAATAAATGAATACATACATACATAAATACACACCTAATATTAATTAATATTGATTATTAATTAAAAATGAAAAATTTAAATAAAGTAAACAACTAAATATTTGAATAAATGAATAAAAAATAATACAAAAAATAAATTCATGAATAATCAAAAATTAATGAATAGAATTATTTAAAAGATAATATGAACTGAATTCATGTCAAAATTTCCAATTTCTAATTAAATTCCCTGCAGCAAGAATCACTGGTTTTGCCTTTAACTTTGTTGTTGCTGTTTTTTTATGGATGTGTTTAGCCGTTATCATAAATTATGAAATATTCATGCCCTGACAGCACAGCTCGGTCCTCGGGCACATCCAGTGCAGCGAGATGGTATGACGCGCTCGGTACCTTTCCCTCGCCTTGCCCAGCCGCCTACGCTGAGGCTAGCTACATGTAGATTGTATACCGTTAAACAAGCTCAGCAGACGACGCATTCATTGATACCGCATTTTGATGGATCAGCGAATAAATTTTATTTAATTTCAGCAGTACGCCCGCAGCGGGAGAGAGGTTACCCCTATCCCGGAATGCATTGCGAGTGGTCACAAAATCAGCTTGCCGAAAACGTCATGAATTTAGCACACTGGTACAATCACTGATCACAAAGATGTCTATTTACGGTAAGATTGTATATTATAGAAATAAAATATACACGGTATCATGAATAGAATAATGTTTCAAATAATGTATACTTGCATTAGATATTTTTTTTAAAAATCTGCATCTATTCATAGTATCTCCTTTTGTCTTCATGTCGCTATCAATCCGGCATTGTATTACTTCGATTTATGGTTTTGTTGGCATGTCTACCAAAATGTGCGCGCACTTCAACTGCATGCGCGTAAGAAGTGAACTTTCCTCATAGCAAGACTGCAAAGTGTTGCCGCCCTCTACGTTCGTTGGTCAAAACTATAGTCGGCATGAATATTCATGAAAACAAACTGCAGGGAATATGATAAAACGAGCAAGGCCATTGATCTGAGCAGCTAGTTAGCTGTTCTGTGTGGCGCAGTCGGATAATCTGGTGCGCTATCGATGAAATTAAGGACCGCAAGTTCGAATCTCGGCAGAGGAATATATTACGAAATTTTCTTTTGCTGATTTAAAAATAAGGTGAAACTGAGTAAGAAAATACAAGTCCGATACTTGTAGATTGGATAGCCCCAAAGGTACAGGAAAAAAAAAATTTCCCGTACCGTACACCATCGCTGACTCGATCGATCACACAGTGCGATCGAGTCATTTGAATCGACGGTACAGTACGGAGAAAAGATCGGCTCGGCAAGGAAATTCCATTTTTTTTTCATCGAAACAATCGTTAAATCATAAAATCAAAGAGCCTGCTAGATAGTTACAGTAATTCTCTTGAAGTGTAAGTACAAAGTTCTTACCTGCCGAAATTAAGCGATGCGATTAGCCATAAAATGGGCGAGGACTTTGGATATTTGTACCTGGGGCTCCAACGCTGCGCGTTGGAGCTCCCTGGCTGGGGTTAACGGTAAACTAATTTTCGATGATTGACAATATTTCTGTTGGTAAGAACTAAGATAGACTATAAACTACTATCATAATTACATGTATGCCCTGCATGGTTAAAGATGTAAGTTAGGCAACCCTATTTCAAATATTTTGTTTACAAACATCTTGGGTCTAGGCCTACTTTACCTTACACATGCAATTATCTTGTATTTGTAATTGTAAACATGGTGCAGGCTTCTTGACTGTGGATCTAAACAAGGCGCTAGACTGGATTCTCTCACCAATCTTCTTCTCAACTCGAATGAATCACTAAGGGTGATTGCTTTGCATGTAAGTTGTGGTTTATTGCCATTTGGTCCAATCGTCATAATCTTAGTTCATTCAGTCTTATAATAATATACAATTCGTCCAATCAACGTTTCGTCCAATATTACCAGTAGGCCTGGTCCTAGGCTATAGGCCAATGCTAGGCCTAGGCTAGGCCTATAGCAATTTCGTCTAGGCTATAACCATTTGGTCTAGAATAGCCATTTGGTCTAATACTTTCTTTTTGGCAATTGGTCCAATTACCATGATATAATTATCAATCGGTCCAATTACCATTTGGTCTAATCATTAAATGGTCTTAAAAACAAATAGCTATTTGGGTCCATCAATTATTTGGTCCAACTTCATTTGGTCTAATATCATTAGGCCTACGTCTAAACCAATTCGTAAATGAACACTTGATCTAATTTAACACTTGGCCTAATGACCACTTGGTCCAATTACTTGTTGGTCTAATAATCGTTTAGGCCTAGGCCTAGTCTATAATCATCATTTGGGTCTTATAACAAATTGGTCTAATAATAAGCACTACACTGGGACGTCCATATGTGCTGCCCTTACACTTGTAGATCCATATATTCTGAACGAAAGTTTCTGTAGTTAATTTGTATCTAGAAATAGGCCTAGGCCTAGGCCTACATGATGTAGCTTCTAGTAATCTAGATCAATTTACATTTAGGCCTAGTAATGGAGGTATTTTCCATTACATTAAACGTGGAATTTGCCTTTCTTACCGAAGATTGCAATATAATATAAGGCTCTGGTTTTTTAACTATGACCAACAAGCTTAATGGCACTTTGAGGGCCCCCAAATTTGTAAAGATAAAGAATTGGAAATCAATTTTAACTTTTTCTTGTAGCATGGACCTAGGTTGATCTACCATAGCTTAATGAAAAAAAAATTAACTTTGATTTATGTGCCTGAGGTATCCCTGAACAGCAAATTTTTTACAGAATTTTGTAACCCAAACTGACATACCATTTTGTTTGGAGCTGAAAAATATTTAAAGCCATACACAATAGACCTATATTCCTTTTCTATTCATGATTAATGAGCATGGATGGATCTTTAACAAATTTAAATGTCATCTGAACAATCTCTCATAATTTGATGGAACGGTGTAATCGAAAATGGTGTTGTGAACGTTACATCTTACGTAAACATTTTAGACGGACGTTTATTTTAACCCACTAGAACAAGAACTTAATACCTCAGTCATATCCATATTAGAATAGGCCTAAACTTAATATTAGTTTAATAGCCTAATCCATATAAATAGCTTAAAATAAAAAAAGCAATATATTGTAGTAGTGCTGATGGTAAAAATATCTTCATCAAATGAAAAATGTCTAGTTTCCCGTAAACAGGTTTGTAACGACAGAAACTTACTTGGCAACTGTTACTGCATTGGCAGCCACACTTGGGTGATAGAAGCACTAGGGGCTCTCCATACTATTGTGTTGTCGGAGGTCACATGATGATGTCAAAGGTCATTTGAGGTCATATGTTAAAGTTTGCCTGCAAGACCCTCTTTTCATATGTTAAAGTTTACCTGCAAGATTCTCTTTTGTGAAATAACTTCACATCAGTTGCTTGGATTACAACCTAACTTGGGTCATATTTACACGGAGGGTACCTTGACGTTATGTTGCCGTTGGAGGTCACATGATAGGGTCAAAGGTCAGGTCATTTGAGGTTATACGTTAAAGTTTAACTGCAAGACTCTCTTTTGACAAATAAATTCACATCAGTTGCTTGGATTACAACCTGACTTGTGTCATATTTGCACTGAGGGTACCTTCACGTTATGTTGCCGTTGGAGGTCACATGATAGGGTCAAAAGCCATTTGAGGTCATATGTTAAAGTTTACCTGCAAGACTCTTTTGACAAGTAACTTCACACCAGTTGCTTTGATTACAACCTAACTTAGGTCATATTTGCACTGAGGGTACATTTATATAATATTGACTGGCCTTGAGGGGGACATCGAAAAATGTTGCCCGCAACAGAATCATATTGTCCCGAGTCGAAGACGAGGGCAATATGGTTCTTTTAAGGGCAACATTTTCGATATTCCCCAAAAGTAGAGCCAGTCAGTATTATTATTATTACCTATATCAAGTATATCATGCATATGCCTATCTCGTAGCAATGACGGACGTCTGTTTGCCTGTCAGTCTCTCTGATTTCAGATCATTCATGCAGGTATGTAATCTGGGCCAAGCAATTGTGACGTAAATTATTACCGCGCGTATCCATTGTTTAAGCCTACAATTTAACGCGTACACAATGCTGCGCGTATGTACTTTAATAAAAGCGCACTGACAAGAAAAGGTGGATGTTACTCGGGCTCAATTAATGTTGACCACACTTTTTGTACACAAAGTGAATGGTGAAACCTGGAAGAGGGAAAATATAAGGGAATGATGACCGCTCAGAACTAGGTCATTCGCGGACTGCGCAAAATATGAATATTAATTGCCCTGTAAAAGTGTCCCATATAGGTAATAATCACTTATGTTGCCTTTGGATGTCAAATGATATGGTCAAAGGTCATTTGAGGCTATACGTTAAAGTTTACCTGCAAGACTCTCTTGTGACAAATAACTTCATATCACTTGCTTGGATTACAACCTAACTTGGGTGATAGATGCACTTGGAGTACATTCATGTTTTGGTACCTTCGAGCTCACATGGTAAGGTCTTCAAGATATTTTTCCTAAATAATTAGGTCATTATGACACTGCTTTGTACAAATCATCTACAAACCCTCAGCCGGACTGCAATCACAAACACATTTAAAATTCACACATATCAATGCATTACTATTACTCGTATCTGTTCATCATTATAGCTTTTAAACTCTTTCTAATCATTCACTTTACCCCTGACAAGTTATCAAGTCCCCAAAAATATGATTCTACTTTGTTCAATTTACATGCATGCCTTATTACAATTATAATGTTCACCATTATTCATATTCGTTGACAAACTTTCTCATATGAACGTATTGATTTTAAAAGACTTATTTCATTTCCACTTTTCAACCTTAGCACTATTTTTAACCTTTTTGCATTTTTATGCAACCCAGAGACAAACTCTACTTCGCCTCTATTGTACAACTGATTATCATCCTATTTTTGTGTAATCTAATAGGACTTGATGGTAACTTTTTATTCCATCTCTAAAGGGGGGGGGGGGGCGGGGGATGGGGGCAGTCGATGGAGGAAAGTTATGTAGTATTTTGTGAATAGTCCTTCTCATTAATGGGATATTACATTCTGTGGCAGATACCCAGAGATACAATTCTTCTACGTGGCAACGGAGATCACGATATTTCCAGTTTTCGCAAGTGGGCGAGACATAATCTTGCTAATGCCTTGTTTGACATATCAGCAAATTATGATTACACAATTTTTCCCATGTTAAGAAAACTATTTCTAATATTTTATTTAGCTTTGAATAATTATAAAGAATGCATGAATAGGATGCTAAAAACTCATTTTTAATGAATCATCTGAGCTTTCTGCAAATTGAAATATAAACAAATTATAATTTCGAAGCCACTCTGTGTGATAAAATGCATTACTGGATGGTACGTATGTCCCAAATTGTAATTTATCGCAAAAAAAGCACAAAATTTACTTATTTACTGCAATAAATCATATATACCTACCTATTATGCCAGTAGTCATGACTATGGGACCCCTTCGAGAATTTAACACAAATGAGTCACAATATTGTGCGCACCCCCGTAATCCTATTGTCCCCTTCGCCACTCACGCGCGTCAACACGCCACGGCCATCTTCCTCTTTCTTGCTCGCCCCCGACGAGTTAGGATGTCAAGTCACAGCGCTCCTGAAATCAGGTCTTTTTAGTATCTTTTAGGCGCGCTTTTTCGCATCTTTAAAGCACTTTTAGGTACCTATATTCTCTTAGATTATAGTACTTTTGTGTTTTAGTTGTCACTCTTGCCGATTGCAAGGGATTTCTGATTCCTTTTCTTGGCATTTATTTTTCGCTTTCACGGTCAGCCCCACGTAGATATATCTGTGTGTTTGCGGGTGTTTCCGTTTGTCACCGAGCCTTTGGGTTCGGTGTTTGTTCTTACGGTTTTTGGCTGTGAAAATTTTTTGTGTGCGTATCTCCCAAATAAACTTTAGTTTTATTACCTGCATTCAGTTAAAGTATTTCATATTTGAAAAGTATACTTTATTGTCTGTTTTATTGCAGTGTTATGAATTCGGAAGAAGAAGCAGTTAGGTCGCGGAGACCTGCTTCTTCCGAAGAGTCGTCTAGCAAGACGGCTCGGCCCTTCAGAACTCTCCCGAGTAGTTCGGTACATGGGGGAGGAAGGAGGGCTACGGGTAAGTTGCCTAGTGGTGTTTCCCTGCAGAGTTTGCCAGTCTCGGAGCTTGCGGCTTCGGGGCGGGTGGCGTTAACTGAGCTTGGGACGTCAACTCCGATGCCCGTGGCTTCGGGGTGGGTGGCGTCAGGTTCTAGTGGTGTGTTTCCCGCACGGTAGCGTTCACTCGCTTAAATCCGTTAGCAGAGACGCGTCCCACTAGTGGTTTGGATATCTCGAATCCAATCCCCCGATCGTTAAGACCAGAGGGGGAGATGTGTTTCCCGCACGGTAGCGTTCACTCGCTTAAATCCGTTAGGGGAGACGCGTCCCACTAGTGGTTTGGATATCTCGAATCCAATCCCCCGGTCATTAAGACCAGAGGGGGAGATGTGCTTCCTGTACGGTAGCGTTCGTTCGTTTAAACCCGTTAGGGGAGATGCGTCCCACTACTGCAGGGCAGCTCACGGGCTCAGCCCATGTTGGTCTGGGTTCTCAAACCCTAGCCCCCGGCCGATGCCAATGGGGGAACGAGTACTTCCCAGGCTGTCTATATTGCCAGCTGATGGGAATGCTCGAGCTAACAATTATGGGCGCTCTTCGGAGCAACAGTGCGTGACTACTTAGTAGTCGATGGGCAAATACCGAGTCATCTCGGTTCGCCCTTGCACTGAGTGCGAGACTACTAGTGCTCTCCTATTGCCGCTCTCTAGTGGTTCAATAGCGAGTTCACATGCCTTTAGTAGTCTATGGGCACATACCGAGTCATCTCGGTCTGCCCTCGCACTGGGTGCTTTCAGCACCCAGCTCAGACTTTGGGTTCAATACCCATAAGTGCGGTCACCGGAGCGAGTGATTACTTCCGGTCTGACCTGAGGTCAGGATTACTAGTGCTCTCCTATTGTTGCCCACGGGCGGAACAATAAAGAGTTCACACACTATTAGTAGTCGGTGGGCGTATACTGGGATCTTGTCCCAGTCTGCCCTCGCACCTGGTTATTGAATAGCCCCTGGCCGACGCCGTATGGGGGAATGAGTGCTACCCGGGCTGTTGCTTTGCCAGCTGATGGGTAGACTTAAGCCCATTTTATGGGCGCTCTACGGAGCAACAGGTGTGCTGACCTGTGTGTGTGACTGCTAGTGCTCTCCTATCGCCGCTCTCTAGTGGTTCAATAGCGAGTTCACATGCCTTTACTAGTCGGTGGGCAAATGCCGGGTCTTCCCGGTCTGCCTTTGCACTGGGTGCCTTAGCGCCCGGCCCATGGCTGTTGCATCTTCTTACTCAGCCGTTATGGGTAATTAGTGCGCGTCTTTGGGTTCAATACCCTCAGCGCACTTCTCCCATAAAGGGAGGTGAGCGTCGGGGATCCGAACGAAACCGAATAAACGCTCTAAAAAGGCGGGTTTCGACTTGGCTCTTGTTGAGCCAATCAGAAGGAAGCCTAGGGAAGGGGCTAAAAGAGGCAAGGCTTTGCCTGCCTCTTGCCCGTCGGGTTTCGCTAACCCACCGGCCTCTCAACCTGAGATGTTCGGTGTGAGGCGGGCTTTTCCCAGACTCAGGGTTGGTCCCTTGTACCAGGCACCACATCCCCTGCTTTTGTCCCTTTGTTGGGGTCGGATATTGAGACTAATTAACCTTTTATGGTTTATTCTTCTTTGTCTGTGACGGGATCACATGCGCCTCCTATTCTCGCAGCCTCGGGGCTCCGTCGGGTGAGGAGTCTTATGGTGGTCCATGGGTGAATCCGACTGTTTCGGCCTTTGTTCGTGATCCTTTGTCACGAACAATGCAGGCGGAACCAGATTTAGAGGCGGCCTCTCAAGCTTCGGTTTCCGAATCGCTGGGGCAGGCAGAGCCTCGGTCGCTCTCCCTTTGTGGGGTGGAAGCGATTGTTTTGTTCTGATTTTTCCCTGACTTGCAGTCAGCCCGCGCGCAGGGTTCGACTTCGCTTGGGTTCAGGCAGCGGGTTTCCTCCGAGGGTGTTTCTCTTGCGGAGGATTTCAAGCTGGAGTAAGGACGCATTGATGTGGCGCTTCTTTTTAAGCGTCATGTTTGGTTTGCAGTGGTCAGTTTTCCACTGTAGCTGCCTCGGTCATGTACCGTCGCAGAGTCTTGTCCACGACTTGGTTGGTAGCTGTCTTTGTTCCTTTCTCCCCACTTGGGAGGCCATCTCCGGGGACGCTTGTTCTCTTTGACGGGCGAGACGGATTCTTCATAGATCGGTCCGCCCCGCTCCCCGGAGGGGCTATAGGAACTCGGTCACCTCACAAGCCCTCGCTTGTTCTCGTGCCTCATCGGAGATCGAATCTCTGTTGAGAAGGTAAGAGACTGGCTGTCTTTTTCCTTTTCTCCGACTTTTGTTATTCCCAAGCGCTCGGGAAAACTTCAGTGCATTTTCGGGTGGAGACTCTCGCCTCCTTTCTCCCGTTGATCAAGAGGAAGGACTACGCGGTCTTGATAGCTTTCGAAGATGCGTATTTCCACATTTCTATTCATCGCGCTTCGCGCGATCTCTTGGGGTTTTTCCTTCCTCTCAGAGACTTATCGCTTTCGCGCTTTTCCCTTCGGGCTGCGCTCAGTCTTTCGGGTTTTTATTCAGGTTGTAGCCGTGCTGGCAGCCTCTCTGAGGCGACACGGCCTTCGGCTATTTTTGCTACCTGGACGATTGGCTTCTCCTAACGGAGTTACACGATCGTTTGTTAGACGAGACTCGTTTGCTCGTCAGTCTTTCTCAAGGCTTAGATTTCCTATTTAATTGGGAAAAGTCAGTTAGTTCCTACTCGCAGCCCAGTTTTTTTTCTGGGGCTGTGTTAGACATACGGGATCAGTTGGCTTGGCCCAGTCGGGACAGGATTCTCATCATTGTCTCTGCGGCTGGCAAGCTCTTGCTGGCCAGAAGGGTCAAGGCCAGACAGTGGCTTCAGTTCCTGGGTTTTCTAGCCAGTCTAGTCGATGTTCTGAAGGACTGCTGGCTCCTCATGAGACCTTTTCAGAGACATCTCCTCAGGTTTCTCAAGCTGGGAAAAGATTCTCTGTTGGTAGGGATTCCAGTACCAATAAGAATCAAGTCTCTTCTCTCTCATTGGACGATCGAGGAGTTTATTGCGCGAGGCAAGCCCTTCGGTACCCCTCTTCCGTCGATCTCGTTTTCGGTGGACGCCTCTCGGTTGGGGTGGGGAGGACATTGCAATGACAGCACGGTCGCGGGGGATTGGTCTCATCTTGGGACTCTTCCCCATATCAATGTCCCGGAGTTTATGGCAGTTCTGTTAGTTCTGCTTCATTTCAGAAGTCAATTTCTCAGTCGTTCAGTCTGATCCTCACCGTGGCGGCTTATTTCAATCGGCAGGGAGGCACTTGTTCTGCTACCCTGATTGCCCTAGCAGCACAGCTGTGGAGGTGGTGTCGTCGCATGGCGATCACACCCGTGGCCTTTCTCACCCCGGTCAGGAGAACCTCATTGCGGATTTTCTGTCTCGGGGCAGGTGTCTAACATCAGAATGGATGCTCCATCCAGAGGTCTTTTCCGCATTCGCAGTTGCCTGGGTCCACTGGAAGTGGATCTTTTTGCGTTGGTTCTAAACAACCAACTTCCGAAATATTGCTCCCGTGCGCGCGATCGGGCAGCTTGGGCTCTTGATGCTTTCTCTCTCAGTTGGGAGAATCTTTGAGGGTTTGCCTTTCCTCCCTTCCAGCTGATTCCGCAAGTTTTGCGGAAGATCAGGAAGATCGCGCTCGGGTGCTTGTGATAGCTCCCTTTTGGCCCAGGAAAGTTGGTTTTCGGAGCGAATGAGCCTTCTGGTGGCTCAACCGTTCCTTCTTCCGTTAAGAGCGGATCTGGTGTTGCAGCCCCTCTCGGGGATTCTTCACCACGATCCAGAGTCCCTTCTTTTGGCTACTTGGCCCCTGTCGGGGAATCTGCAAGACAGTCGGGTCTCTCTGATAGTGCCACGGATTTCTTAATGTCCATTCGTAGAGTTCTACTAGGGGAATTTTATAATTCCCGTCTTTCGGTCTTTTTCCTCTGGTGTAAAGAGCGAAATCAAACCCCGTCTAAGGCTCCTATTGGTTCAATTGCGGATTTTCTAATCTCGCTATTTGGCAAAGGGAGATCCATCTCTACTATCCGAGGCTACCGATCGGCGATCGGGGCCATTCCTTCAGGCTTCTCAGATGGTTCGGGGATTTCCAATTCCCCGCTATTGAGTGGTTTGATTCGGTCGTTCTTTCTGAAACGTCCTCCTTGTTCTTTCTGAAACGTCCTCCTTGTTCTTTCTGAAACGTCCTCCTTGTTCTAGGTTAGTATCGTCTTGGAGTCTGCCTAAGGTCCTGGAGGCCTTGGTGAAACCTCCTTTTGAACCGTTAGGTGAAGCTCCGCTTCATCATCTTACGGTTAAGACGCTCTTTTTGGTAGCTATTGCCTCTGGGCAGAGGCGCAGTACTCTTCATGCTCTCTGTCTTTCTCCTGGTCATGTTCGCTGGGAGAGAAAAGGTGTTAGATTGATTCCTAAGGCTTCTTTTATGGCCAAGAATCAAACGGCTGCCTCTGGCCCTGTTGAAATTTTTCTTTGTCCGCTTTCTGGATTTTCGTCAGTGCGCAAGGACAAAGTTTGGTGTCCTGTTATGGCTCTCAAATGGTATATTGATAAGACTAAGTCTTATCGTAAGGATGATCAGTTGTTCCTGATCATTAGAGGGCCTTTTCTCTTGCTTCTCTTGATTCCATTTCTAGATGGATCGTCGAGGCTATTAGGGCCGCTGGCGCAGAGGCTCTTTTATCTGACAGTAAGCCTTGTGCTCATGACACGTGTAGTGTCAGCACTTCCTGGGCTCTGTTTCAAGGTGTGGCGCTAGATGATATTTTGAAGGCTGCTTATTGGCGTTCGCCCAATTCCTTCATCTCTTGCTACCTTAGGGATGTCCCTGCAGGTGAGGCTATTTTTGCGTCAGCCACCTTGAAGGCCGCTGTGTCTTCTTTGTAATCTTCGGTGTAATCCTATTCCCTTCTGCTTGAAACATGCCTCCCGGTCTTTGAGTTGGCGCTGGTCTGGCATATTAGGTAGGGATATATGATTTATTGCAGAAAATTTGTAAAATCAGCATTGATTTTCTATATACCTACCTATGACCCTCCCTCCTTCCCCTCACCTTGCAAGCAACATGTTTCTTCTTGGAGTTGCTCGCAAAAGAGGAAGATGGCCGTGGCGTGTTGACGCGCGTGAGTGGCGAAGGGGACAATAGGATTACGGGGGGGGGGGGGGGGGGGGGGGGGGGGGGGTGTGCGCACAATATTGTGACTCATTTGTGTTAAATTCTCGAAGGGGTCCCGTAGTCAAGACTACTGGCATAATAGGTAGGTATATAGATTTATATAGTAAATAAGAAAATCAATGCTGATTTTACAAATTTACTATATAAATCTATATACCTACCTACATGTATGACCCTCCCTCCTTCCCCTCACCTTGCAAGCAACATGTTTCTACTTGGGGTTGCTCGCAAAAGAGGAAGATGGCCGTGGCGCGTTGACGCGGACAATAGGATTACGGGGGGTGCGCACAATATTGTGACTCATTTGTGTTAAATTCTCGAAGGGGTCCCGTAGTCAAGACTACTGGCATAATAGGTAGGTATATAGATTTATATAATAAATAAGAAAATCAGTGCTGATTTTACAAATTTTGAGTCATGTTAACAGTATTTTCTGGTACATAATGTACGTTTCGGACGTTACATTATACTGTTAACATCCATTTTTAAACTCCAGCCAGTTCAAATGAGGGGCAAAGATTGATGTAAGAAGCAGTGATTTCCATTTTTCAACCTTTCCTCTTACTGTTAACAGTGTCTTGCTTTTGTATTTTATCAGTTTTTCATTTTTATAAAAGGATATCCCTGGAAATGAAGTCATTAAACTTAATTTTATTTGGTCAATTTAAAGTATTTTTCAGTAACAGTCACACACATTAACTTTACCCAGTCTACAAAACAAAGAATATGTGGTGTAAATATTTGAAAAATATAACCAAGCTAAACCATTTTCTCAAAATTTACATGAAATATTGATTTTTACCTTAAAATAGGTGGACTATTAAACTTTAATTTTATATGTATGTGTGGGACTATACTTTGAATTATTTAGCTTATTTTTTTAATGCTTAATCCTCACAGTTTATCATGCCATTTTGTGAAATAGAATTAGAACCCACTCATTGGTACATGAAGATTGATTATGTACTCAGTTTCTGGTGAACACAGGGCCTTACAAGTGTGTATAAATCTACATGTATAGTCAGGTATACTAAAAGAAGCTTTGTAAACTTGTAAAAAAAAATTTACTTACAAAATTAATGGCTGTGTATCTACCTTTAATTTAACTATCCACATCCTACACAATTGATTAAATGGATTATCAACTTGTGAATAATAATAATAATACATACAAGTATAGCGTGATTTATAATGCGCAAATCCAATTTGTAGAGTGCTCTAGGCGTAGTGTAGAATAAGGAAGGGCATAAGATAGTAGAAATACAAAGGAATGTACAGTAATAATCAATGGAAGAATTGAACGAGTAAGTTTTTAGACTGCTTTTGTATGAATCTGGAGAATTGCAACTTCTAATAACTATAGGAAGATTATTCATGACATTCTAACATGAAAATAAAAATAAGCTAACTTTAGCCTCTCCAAATCCATCCCTCCTTCATGTATTTTCTTCTTGTAGGGTGTAATACCCTATCAGCAAACTCTATCAGCAAAAATATACTTTGAATATTCACATATAATTCCCTGGTGAAACAGTGTGCGATCTAATAACCTAGGTTGTCACATCTTTGAAATCAGCCAGCTAGATTAGAGATGACCAAAAGTCATTACCCTTCAAGTTCATACATCAGCCACCAAACGACTAAGAAGCTCTAAGTTCAAGCTCTAAGTTCAGATCAGGACAATGTTTGCATTTATGATCTGATCGACATGTTGACATCCCGTAACGTCCGAAAAAACACCGCATACATTTTTTTCATAACATGCTAAGCAGAAGTTTAAGTGAATTTTTCTGAGAGGTTTCAGTGACTACAATTGCTATTAGGTTCATATCTTGCAAGTTTACATCACTTAAATACATTTTAAGTGCATGTAAGTACACCTTGGATTCAAATTTGAGTAGCTGATAGAGACAACTATGTGCTAAACTGCACATTTATGTTGATTACATTTTGCAGAAATGTAATAAATTATTGATAGAGAATTTAACTGCCAACAAGTATTGTCACAGACCAATCATACCAAAAGAAAAGAAATAAAAATGGTGAAAACTGTAATGTTAACAGAATGTAACGTCCGAAATGGCAGGGGTGTTACATGGAAATCGTCAAATGATGCACCTGTTCCAAATTTTTTTTTTGTATCTATTATATTATATCATCACTTGTTTACAGTTTGAAAATAAGTTTGACCCAAGGAAAGTACATTCTATCATATGAAATAAAAACTTTTAGTTGTCAAACCCCAAATTTAGGTCTATTTTTAAGTTTCAATTGATGTAAAATCTATATTTTTCAAGATAGAATCGTTTCCATTAATAATCTCTGAAGCACAGAATATCATTGATATAATTTGTAACAAATCAGTTGATTATCACAGTTATAAGATTATGCTATATTGTGGAGTAAAATTGTAAAACTCATTTGTTCATGTCTGTCCACTAAATATGGAGAGATTAAGGTCCAAAATTTTGCATTTCATAACAAAAAAATCAATAGTCTTGATACTCAAAAT
>CM046863.1:33439737-33598592 GCA_025617745.1 Heliocidaris erythrogramma | reverse complement strand
GTGCATATCTTCAAACTCAGCATAATCACTTTTCCCACGGTTTCAGTGGAATTTTGCATAGTTGATTTAAGTACTTGTTCTCCAATTTTTCACGACACTGCTCAACGGTCAAGGACTTCCGAAATCTTCTTACTATAGATATCTGAAATAATATAAGAGCAAAAACAAAACAAAAAAATTATATTTTACCCCCACAAACTATCTATATCTTTAGTTAAATGGCGTACAGTCAGTCCAATTGTAATAGCCTTGTAACAGAATTTAAAACAAGAACCAAAAAAAAGAACAGCTTCAACAATCCTCGCAATTTCCCTATAGGGACAAAATCCGATTTCGTCCAATAGACCTGTTTATTAAGTGATTCAAATGTTATGCATACTTTTGAAACAAGGTTGTTCTTGACAACCTGAAAGCTTGCCAGAGGCTTCTCAGACATAGCAACAAGTAATGTATGCAAACTGGATTCCAAGTTTTGTAGTTCATTCATTAATAACAGTTAATGGGATACCTCGTTACTAGCTCCCCAGGAAAGAACCATCCATAAATTTAAATCACTTAGTAAACAGGTCTATTTGACGAAAGTGGAAGATCTGGCACACTTCCCCGCATTTTTCTTTCCCGTGGAAAGTCTACTGGATGGACATTGGCTTGACCGCTCCGACATCTGTTCCAAAAAAAAATAGGAATTTCAATTAAAAAAAAAAAATACGTCTACCTAGAATTTTCTAGCCTTTCCGAATTTGTCAGATTGTAGAATCGAAAAACGCACATATACAATATACACACAGAATAATGAAAGATAGAAAGAAAGTTAATGAAAGAAAAAAAAAAAGGAAATACATAAGGAAAGCTAGAAAGAGAAATGAAAGAAGAAAAACAAAGAATAACGTAAGAAAAGGTAGAAAGAGAAATGAAAGAAGAAAAAAACAAAGAACAACATAAGAAACGATAAGCAGAAAGAGAAATGAAAGAAAAAACAAACAAAGAAGAACATAACTTAACTTCCAGTTAATTGTTTAAGTCCAACATTAAAACTTATCTATTTGAGATGCCATAACTTGAAAACAGACATTATTTTATTGTTTATCTTTATGATCTTTTGTAATTGTGTAGAATGTTGTATGTTTGTATTCTATCATATCTTTCTTTCAATCATTCTTTTGTAATCGCCCTGAGCATTTAATCAAAATTGATTTGGAGCTATATAAATTTTATATATTATTATTATAAGAAAAGGTAGAAAAATAAATGAAATGAGAAAACAATGTATAACATAAGAAAAAATAGAAAGTTAATGAAAGAAGAAAGACGAAGAATATAACGTAAGAAAATATAGAGAAATGAAGGAAAAACAAAAAAGAATAACATGAGAAAAGAGAGGTGGAAAAATAAATGAAAGAAGAAAAAAAAAGAATAACATAAGAAAAGGTAGAAAAATAAATGTAAAAAAAAAAAAGAATAACATAAGAAAAGGTAGAAAAATAAATGAAAGAAGAAAAACAAAGAATAACATAAGAAAAGGTAGAACGATAAATGAAGCAAAAACAAACAAAGAATAACATAAGAAAATTTCAGAAGAAGAGAAATGAAAGTAAAAAAAAAGATAACATAAGAAAAGGTAGAAAGAGAAATGAAAGTAGAAGAACAAAGAGTAACATAAGAAAAGGTAGAAAAATAAATGAAAGAAGAAAAACAAAGAATAACATAAGAAAATTTCGGAAGAAAGAGAAATGAAAGTAGAAAAACAAAGAGTAACATAAGAAAAGATAGGAAGAAAGAGAAATGAAAGTAGAAAAACAAAGAGTAACATAAGAAAAGGTAGAAACATAAATGAAAGAAGAAAAACAAAGAATGACATAAGAAAAGGTAGGAAGAAAGAGAAATGAAAGAAAAACAAAGAATAACATAATAAACGATAAGCAGAGAAAAAAACAAACAAACAAGAACATAAGAAAAGCTAAAAAGATAAATGAAAGAAAAACAGATAATATTTTAAGAAAAGATAGGAAGAAAGAGAAATGAAAGGAGAAAAACAAAGAATGACATAAGAAAAGGTAGGAAGAAAGAGAAATGAGAGAAGAAAAAAAAAGAATAACATAATAAACGATAAGCAGAAAGAAAAATGAAAGAAAAAAACAAACAAACAAGAACATAAGAAAACCTAGAAAGATAAATGAAAGAAAAACAAACAGATAATATTTTAAGAAAAGATAGGAAGAAAGAGAAATGAAAGGAGAAAAACAATGAATAACAACAGAAAAGGTAGGAAAATAAATGAAAGAAGAAAAACAAAGAATAACATAAGAAAATTTCGGAAGAAAGATAAATGAAAGTAGAAAAACAAAGAGTAACATAATAAAGGTGGGAAGAAACAGAAATGAAAGGAGAAAAACAATGAATAACAACAGAAAATGTAGGAAAATAAATGAAAGAATTAGAAAAACAAAGAATAACATAAGAAAATTTCGGAAGAAAGAGAAATGAAAGTAGAAAAACAAAGAGTAACATGGAGTAACATTGGAGAAACTTGAGACGAGAATAAAGTTAACGGTTGCAGACGTAAATAATCATATCTGATTGATATACGTCTGTAAAAACCCAATTACACACACAGACGTAAATAATCATATCTGATTGATACACGTCTGTAAAAACCCAATTATACACACACACACAGACGTAAATAATCATATCTGATTGATACACGTCTGTAAAAACCCAATTACACACACACACACACACACACACACACCAATCAGTTCTGCTTGGTTGAGCTGCTCGTTCGTCCAATAGACCGCTTCTGTAATATAATTATATAAATTTATGCACATATAATTCTCTGCAATGAGCACCTAGTGACGAGCTATTCCATGAACCTGCTTTTTATAAATGAGCCTCAATGCCTGGAATCCAGTTTGTATACTATTATTTGTAGCTATGTCCGGCAACCCAACTAGAAAGAGCGATGCCCCCCCCCCCCCCCCCCCCCCCCCCCTTTATGGCTGAACCCACGCTACGCCACTGTTCGGTAATTTATAAAATCACGGGTGGGTGGATAGGGAGGGGTATGGACATATTTGATTCTTATTTTTCAAGGATAGCATTTTCTTTCCTAAATGAACCACAACGCATTCTTCCCAAACTCTTTATACACGTTTTTTTGTCATATGTTATTGGAACCAACATGAAGGATGGGCTAAACATATATTAATTTAAAAAGTGTAGATAGAATTTAAGCCCGGCTTTTCAAAGGCCAATGAACAGAGTAAACGACGGTAGCAGCGCACCGGAAGGTTTTAATCGGGGGGGGGGGGGGGGGGGGCAAACGTTCTTGGGGACTTTTCCATTGATAAACGGCAAAATGATTGATGTCATACCGTAATTTTTTGGACTTGTGAGGCGGGCGCCCCCTCCCTGATCCCTGATCGGAGTAGAAAAGTTTTAAAGTCCAAGAAACATTGTTTCCACTATTGAAGGAGCGAAACAAAAATTAATGTTGTCCTTAATAATAGAAGAAAGGAAAGCTTTTTATACTTCGTGTTACAATAAAATATTGTATTGCAAAAATAGATTATCGCAAGTAAAGAACATTTAGATTACTGCGTGATAAAACCTTGCATTGCACTTTACTTAAAATTGTTTTGTTACTACTCTGCATAAAATTGGTATTGTGAGGGGGACGATGCAAATTCGTGTTCGCCCCTGATAGAGGGGAAACCTGCCACCTCACCGCCACTGGCAGACAGGGTCCACCGTTCCTATCTGCTTGTTTTTTTTTAATGAAAGGGAGAGTAACGGTTAAACCTAGAACTCTAGAAACCCTACTGCAATCAATTCAATTCAATTCAATTCAAGAATGGTTTATCAGACAACATGTCTCACAGCATACACTGAATTGCACATGTTTACATTATATACAAGGTATGAAATCACAT
Source organism: Heliocidaris erythrogramma (assembly GCA_025617745.1). Taxonomy (NCBI): domain Eukaryota; kingdom Metazoa; phylum Echinodermata; class Echinoidea; order Camarodonta; family Echinometridae; genus Heliocidaris; species Heliocidaris erythrogramma. Next base: position 33,594,657 of record CM046863.1, on the reverse strand, counting down.
TCAGATTTCAAATTACATCATTGCACATTGAATAAAAATATTTACATATTTTTTTTCTAGTTTGGGTGATCATACAATCTACCCTGCGGTGTTACTGTTAGTGTTACCGTTTTCTTCATATCGTTTTTTCTCATATCATATCATGAAGCAATTTATTTTCAAATACTTAAAGAGCAATTTTTTTAAATGCTGACATTTTGCATTTTAGTGAACTAAATATATATATAATAATATATATATATATATATGTAATATTTATTTAAAAAGAAAGAAAATGAGAGAGAAGTAGAGAAAGTAAGGAAGAGGGGAAAGAACGTGAAAACATGTGTATTATCTCATCCTACACTCTTCCTTTACTGAGTGGCCTTGTTAATTGGTTAATTGGCATTTCATCCATATAGTGAAATTATCTGCTCACCCGTCTCAATGTCTCCAGCTAGGTTAGCAAGAAGATCATCGGCAATACCTCCCTGTGTCGCCATTACTACGGAGAAAACATATTAAAAATCAGTACAGGATCTAATTAGATAATCATAGTATTTCAAAATGTTTTGAAAATAATGTTTCTCACCAAGATGGGGCACGTTATTTGTTGAAGTGGGAAATCTTTGAGTGTAGTCTTTGTTTGTTTGTTTGTTTGTTTGCTTTTATTTCTGCGTTCTAATAACATACAATAAATCGAATGTTTACATAAGTAAAAAGTCATGTACAATAATAGTATACAATAATAAACATAAGACAAAACATACTAACAAAATTAAGGAATATAATAGACCTATGTAAATATTTTTTCCAATAAACTAGAGAGGTAATTTAGAACGCAGGAGACCGCCATCGTGAGCGGTTAGGCTGGAAATGGATGGCGGCCTCGTAAAAAAGATTAGGCGACATAACTCTCTTGGTAAAACTGAGTGATCAAGTGGGTGCAGTGCAATTGCATGTGCGGGTGCAAATAGTAAATACTAATTTAAAGCGTGGGCACGTATGATTGTAGTATCTTTCGTTTAAGTGTAGCTTTTAAGGAGTAGATGGTTGAACAAGATTTTATGTTATCGGGAAGATTATTCCAAATGTCCGGACCAGAATGTCTTACAGATTTGTGTGTTATTGATAATTTGGGATTCGTAAGATGGAAATTTCCAGAAATGCAGGTAGGGTATAGGAATGAACAGAACTATTAAACTTAAACATGTTATCAAAGGATGGTGGAAGTTGATTATTAATGTACTTGAACATTATGACAGCTACTTGGATAGTATTCAAGTCGAAATTTTTTAGCGTTTTAAGTTTATGGAATAAGGGGTCAGTGTGAGTTAAGAAATGCGATCCGGTACAAATACGTATTGCTCTCTTTTGTAGTTTAAAAATAGAATAGATTTTTGTCGAACCACAATTAGCCCATACAATGTTATAATATGTTATATACGGGAGAACTAGTGTATTATAAACAGGAATAAGGGTGCATAGGGTAGAAGAAACTTTAGCTTGGAAATTATACCAATGCTTTTAGAAATGCACATTATTACGTGATGTAAATGGTCATTCCAAGTCAAAGTTTCATCTATAATTACTCCCAAAAATTTGGACTTAGTTTTCTTTTCTACTGGCATATCGTCGATTTTAATATATATTGGTGTGTCTGTATTATGAGAATGATGTTTGAAATACATGAAGTGAGTCTTTTTTATATTAAGAGAAAGTTTATTGCACTTAAACCAGTTTGATACTTTGTTAATTTCATAATTCAAAGTATTGGTTAAGGAATTAAGGTCTTTGTGAGAACAAAAGATATTTGTGTCGTCGGCAAATAAGACAAAAGAAAGAACGGAGGATGTCTTGATAATATCATTGACATAAAGAAGAAATAGTAGTGGGCCTAAGATGGAGCCTTGGGGGACACCGCATTGAATTAAAAGGGAATCAGAATCATATCCATTGAATGTAACATATTGTCTTCTGTTTGTTAAATAATCTTTAAACCATAAGAGTGGTTGACCCCGAATTCCATAATGACTGAGTTTGGAAAGGAGGATAGCGTGATTCAGCGTATCGAATGCTTTACTTAAGTCACAGAATATACCAACAACATGTTCTTTGTTAGCTATGGCATTTGTAATTTTGTCATAAATTTGAATTAATGCTAGGTCAGTTGAGTAATTTTTCCTGAAACCATATTGATTTGAACTGAGTATATTGTGTTTATTAATAAATGTATGTAACCTATTATAAACGATTTTTTCTAAGACTTTGGATAAACTTGGAAGTAAGGAAATGGGACGATAATGACTTATTTCGTGCGGATCGTCTTTTTTGAAAATTGGATTGACTTTAGCTATTTTCAATAGATCAGGGAAAACACCTTGTGATAATGGGTGATTGAAAATGTGAGTTAAAGGCATTGCAAGTGGGTGGATTATTTTCTTTAAAAGAGACATACTTATTTTATCGAAACCATAAGATTTTGAGCTGTTAAGAGATTGGGTAATATTAACAATTTCGCTGGGACGTGTTGGGTTTAGAAAGAGAGACTCTTGGTTTTGCTCGGAAAGATAGTCTGTAAAGTGAGCGTTAGGGCTATTAATTTTGCTGGCGAGTTCAGGGCCGATATTCGTGAAAAATGAATTAAATGAATTTGCATAAATACTAGGATCATGTATGTTAGTACCATTTAGTGTGATATTATCCGTGGGTGGGGAATCTGTCTTTCTTCCCATAACCTCTTTGATGATTTTCCAAGTTGCAGTAGTGTTTGAACTGGCCTTCTTTAATCTATTAGAAAAGTGTAATTTACGGGATATTCGGATCAGTTTTGTTAATTTATTGCGGTAAGTTTTATATGTCTTCAGGTTAGTATCAGTTGGATTGCGTAAATGTAATTTATAGAGGCGGTTACTTGTTTGTATTGACTTCAATAAACCTTTCGTCATCCAAGGATTCCTGGGTTTACTTCGCTTGTTTTTAATTTTGCCTAGGGGGATATTCTTTTCATAATAATATTGTAATCTGTTATTAAAATGTTTGTATGCGGTATTGACATCATTTACATTGTAGACATCTGCCCATCCCTCTAAAATTAAATCCTGTTTCAGTAATTCTACATTACATTTGGATTCTTTGCGATATAAAAATTCATCAAATGATTTAGGGCAACATAGTTTGCATTCACATGTTAAAAATATGGGTAGGTGATCGGAAACTTCAGAGCATAATATCCCCCAATGGTTTTGTTATTATGTACGTTGGAAAAAATATTATCAATCTGAGTTGAAGAATGTGAATTTATTCTGGTGGGTTTATTAATAGTCGAAATGAAGCCATATGAATACATTAGTTGCATAAAATTGGTTGAATTACTGCTGTCAGAAGAGGGCAGGAAATTGATATTAAAGTCACCAAGCATAAAAATATGTTTGTTTTCTTCGCCTATTTTAAATAATGATTCCGCTTGTGTTAGTTTAACATCTGAACGGATTTTGAATTTTAAGTTTTGAGCAATATAAAATGCAACACCGCCCCCTCTTCTTCCTTTGCGGTCTGCCCTAATCAACTTATAATTAGATAAACTGAACATATCTGGAGAATTCTGATGTAACCATGTTTCACTTATTCCAATGACGGAAAATGCAAAATTATTTAAGGAGTGTAAAAGGTTGTCAAAATATTCGAAATTTCTGTTCAGACTTCTCGAGTTTATATGTAAAAGTGAAATATTATTTGCATTATGAGAAAATGTATCGTTAAATTCTAAGGGAGTGTAATATTTACTGTCGTGTATATCGTCAAGAAGAATATCGGAAGTGTAAGCGTGTGAATCCATTTATTAATACAAAAATGTAAAGTGCCGGTTTTTTGGAGGATGATCAACTGCATGCGTGATGTCGGTGCGTTTGCAAGTGCATGTTGGTGTGTTTGTGTGTATATGTAGTGCAAGTGCGTGGGTAGTTTCAATATATATGTACAATACAAATGAAAATACAATAGGACCCATCTTGGTCAGTTACAATAAATGTTTAGGGCAACAGAGCAGAGCCCGACCACCCGAGTAAAGCACCCAAGCAAGGGTGTAATCTTTGACATACAAAATAAAATAAAGGGTCGGGGAAGAAAGATTAATTGGGCATTACCTTACAAAAAATTGAACAGTATTTTTTTCTTTTCTTCCCCTCTTACTCCTTTTGATTTCGAACAGAAAAATAACATGTCATTGTCAAGCATTTAATATTTGACAAAGAGGTTGGAACTTGGTCTTAACACTCTCACTCATCGAGACCAAAAAAGGTGATAATTACTTGTCTCCATCCCAATGGACGGTGTACTTTCGTATGATCCCTGGTAGGTTATAATAAATGTAGCAGTTTCGACATATTTCTTTGCTTGAACAGCAAAACAAGAATATGTGAAAACTTTAGATACACAAAACGATGGGTGGGGAATAAACATTCTGGTATATTACCAAACCCAGTAGGGGGTAGACTTTTAACACATAGAAAGAAAGTGGCATGGGAATAAAAATCATGTAGAATAGCTCCAAAACAACTGCCCATACATCGAACTGCATCCCAGAACGATAAAGGTAACAATCAAAATAAAGAATTGTTACTGAAACTGTCTGGCAGCATACAAAAAGATTTTGCATTACACAGTGAACAGCCAGCTATTCATCAGTAAACATGTATGATCATCAAGATAAAGGAAATTGTTACTTAAAACTCTTTCAGCACACGTGTAAATACTATACCAAATGGACGAGTTCTATGAACGTTTGATTATTCGTCTGTAAGACTGGATTCAGTATATAACAAAAATATAACAAAGATGTTGCAGTAATATTACCGCTTGAACCCTGGCATGTGTAATGAAACAATGTACAAGCACATTTCTTTCAAGGCTCAGATACTTTATGTATTGTATGATTAAACAAGATGAGGACAGTTACTTAAAGTTAAACACATTTTACGGATGGGTTCTGTGAATGAGACAAGTGATTTGCAAAACAAAAAGATTTGCTTAATAGACCCCCTGTCAGCACTCGAGCAGCTTGACCACAATGGTCTATCATTACGCGTTTGTTATGACAGAGGTGATAAGTAAAATACAGAGAATTGATACCTCAATTAGATCTGTCTGCCATGCATACAAATAGTTTTCCTATTTAACATGGGGCATCATTATTCACTTGGTATATATAGTTCTTTATAAAGAAGAAAAATGTAGTTTCGACGTATTTCTTTGCTTAAACAGCAAAACAAGAAAAATGTGAAGACTTTTGATACACAAAACAATGGGGGAATAAAAAAGATTTGTTTAATAGACCCCCTGTCAGTAGGCGAACAGCTTAACCACAATGGTCTATCAGTACTGTTTGGTACGACAGAGGTGATAGGTAAAAATGCAGAGAATAGATAATTCAATTAAGTCGTCTACCATGCATACAAATAGTTTTCCCATTTAACATGGGGCATCATTAATCATATGGTATGCAAAGGTTAAAGTTAACTATTCGAACGAGTAGTTCTTTATAAAGAAGAGAAATGCAGTTTCGACGTATTTCTTTGCTTAAACAGCAAGACAAGAAAAATGTGAAGACTTTTGATACACAAAACAATGGGTGGGGAATAAACATTCTGGTATATTACCAAATCCAGTTGGGGTAGACATTTAACACATAAAAAAGAAAGTGGCATGGGAATAAAAATTCATGTAAGCTAGCTCCAAAATAACTGCCCATACATCAAACTGCATCACAGAACGATAAAGGTAACAATCAAAACAAAGAGAATTTTTACTAAAACTGTCTGTCAGCATACAAATAGATATTGCATTACACAATGAACGGCTATTCATCAGTAACATGTATCAAAAAGATACAGAAAATTGTTACTTAAAACTCTCTCAGCATATAAATAAATAGTAGTACCAAGTGGACGAGTTCTATGAAAGTTTGATTATTCGTCTGTAAGACTGGATTAAGTATATAACCAAAATATATCAAAGATGTTGCAGTAATATTACCGCTTGAACCCTGGCATGTGTAATGAAACAATGCAAGTACATTTCTTTCAAGGCTCAAATACTTCATGTATTGTATGAATAAACAAGATAAGGAGAATAGTTACTTAAAGTTAAACACATTTTACTGATGACACAGGTGATTTGCAAAACAAAAAGATTTGCTTAATAGACCCCCTGTCAGCACTCGAGCAGCTTGACCACAATGGTCTATCATTACGCGTTTGTTATGACAGAGGTGATAGGTAAAAATACAGAGAATAGATAATTCAGTTAGGTCGTCTGCCATGCATACAAATAGTTTTCCCATTTAACATGAGGCATCATTATTCATATGGTATGCAAAGGTTGAAGTTAACTATTCGAACGAGTAGTTCTTTATAAAGAAGAGAAATGCAGTTTCGACGTATTTCTTTGCTTAAACAGCAAGACAAGAAAAATGTGAAACTTTTGATACACAAAACATTGGATGGGGAATAAACATTATGGTATGTTACCAAATCCAGTAGGGGGCAACACGATAAAGAAATTTGTTACTTGAAACCCCATTTAACATGGGGCATCATTGTTCACTTGGTATGCAAACTAAATTTTTTGCAAAGGTTAAAGTTAACTATTCAAACGAATAGTTCTTTATAAAGAGAGAAATGTAGTTTCGACGTATTTCTTAAACAGCAATGCAAGAAAAATGTGAAGACTTTTGAAACACAAAACAATGGGTGGGGAATAAACATTCAGGTATGTTATCAAATCCAGTAGAGGGTAGACTTTTAACACATTTAAAAAAAAAGAAAAAAAAAAGAAAAGTGGCATGGGACTAAAAATTCATGAAGAGTAGACTAGCTCAAAAACAACTGTCCATACTTCGAACTGGATGACAGATAAGTAAAATACAGAGAATTGATACTTCAATTAGGTCGGTCTGCCGTGCATACAAATAGTTTTTCCATTTATTACGGGCATCATTATTCATTTGGTATGCAAAGATTAGAGTTAATTATTCAAAAGAATATATCTTTATAAAGAAGAGCAATGTAGTTTCGAAGTATTTCTTTGCTTGAACAACAAAACAAGAAAATGTGAAAACTTTTGATACACATAACGATGGGTGGGGAATAAACATTCTGGTATGTTACCAAATCCAGACCTAGAAATATGTACTTGTTAACAAATGGAACCTGCAGTGTGCAGCGATTTGCTTATCACTTATTAGCATCAGTTTCAAAGTGACAATACCATAAAAATTAGAAAAAATAAAAAATATATTACATATATAGAGTTTTTGAAATGGCCAAATCTGGCGCATTGATACGCGCAGATCATTGTTATGTCTGTTTGGCAATATGAAACCATATCTGTATCAAGTGATTATAATTTGTTTCACATTTTTTCATACGAAAATATATACATGTTCAGCAACAATAGCACAGTGGAATGTATGAAAGAGGGAGCATTAACTGTTACACACGAAAATGCAGGTATTTATTTAGTATATGCTGTGTATCAAATAGGTTGGAATTGAGCTAAATCTAGTTACACAAAGGTCCCCGCTCCTCGAATAACTGAGTCACTGGCAATCTAGAAGGGGTACACAGGCCTGGGGTAGTACAGGTTTTTGGCCCTCAAGTCACCCGCAACTAATTACCAGCCGCAAAGGAGACTCTCTCCAACCGTTGACCAATAAAAGATAGATATCCATTTACTGGCCCCAGTATCCGATTTACTGCAGGACATAATGTGGCAGAAGTTTGAGTTATTACTTTCAGGTATTATTATCTTTCTAATTTTGTTTTGCCTTTATATATATTGGAAATGACTGCATTATCATTCTGTAACAGTTCACGCTGGATATTAGTTGGAGTTTAACCTTTTCACTCATCAAGGAAAAAAAAAAAATACTTGCCCCTTGTTCAGCGGTGGAGGGGGGGGGGTGCACTTTACATTAACACTTTTTTTTTCCTTGTTTTTTTATCTTTAACAATATTATTTGCACATGTAAATTTTGTAAAATTAAAGGCTTCCGATGGACAGGTGTATCTAACGCTTTATCGGCCAATATTCATGATTAATATAACTGAGAATGAAACTCTCTAGCGTGGTGTATGCCCTATATATGGAAGAATAAAAAGAATGGAACACTCAAATGGTTTCCAAAATTCAAAGCAACTTTTACTTTTACACAAATATTTGCCCCTAACACAACAGGAAGGGTTTGTTTTTGTTGACTGGGGGGGGGGGGGGGGGGGGATTAACGGCATAATGTCTTCCAAGGGTTAATTCATCGGTTTATCAAATGTAACTGAAAATGGTATACACTCTAGCGTGGTCTACATCCTAATGAAAAGAGGTGGGCGGGGAATATAGATACGTTACCAAATCTAGACAAATACTTGCTAACACATGAAAACTATGGTGAACAGGAGTTACATGTTATTTATTATCATTCTTTAACTTTCAACATAAGAAAAATAATAGGATGTGATACTATTATCAATTTTTGCAAGGAGGTGGGTTTTTTGTTGTTGTTGCGTGGTCTACACCATATCAGAGCAGGTGGGAGGGGAATACAGATGCGTTACCAAATCCAGACCACATACTTGCTAACAAATGGAACCTTTGGTGTACAGAAGTTAAATGTTATTTATCATCATTCTTTAACTTTCAACATGAGAAAAATAATAGGATGTTTTTTACAAGGAGGTTGGGGTATAACCTTTCCACGCATCACGTGCAAATGTGACAAATACTTGCCCCTGTGCTTTTCATTGACCACTGGGGGGGGGGGGGGGGGGGGGGGGTTAACAGCATATTTTACACATGCAACATAAAAAAGCTTCCAGTGGTCAATTTATAGCTTTGTCAGCCATATTCATGGTTATTGTAACTAAAAGAGAATACTCTATTGTGGTCTATGCCCTATGGAAAAAAGGTCTTAGCATAAACAATAATTAAAGTTTTGGTTACCAAATGGCTTCTAAAGTTCAAAGCAAATATTTACCTTTTTTATGCTACTGTTATCTCAAGTCAACATGGGAAGCATTTAATAACTCGATTCAAGCAACGTATGTAGAAAGTACAGTGATATTAAATGGGATAGAATATACGTTTGATTTCATAATCCTCGTTCATTGTACTCATCTTTTTAGAAACTTAATACAAATAATTGTCTATATCACCTGGAATATTGATGGATTTGTTCATTCTTGGTAAGGTTTCCATGTTTTGTCCTTTCTCCTTCCACTGGAGGACGATTTTGATTCCTTGTAGTTTGATTCTGGTTGATAAGTTTTTTTCCTTTCGTAGCTTATAAGCCACCTCGGCGAGGTGGCCACGCCGTGCTTTCAGGGTGGGAGGGAGTCGGTTCTCACAGTTATCCGGGCAGGGGAGGCGGCTGTGCTGCAGCTGCTCCTGGCAGCTGCGGCGGTTCCCTTGGTCTCTTCAGGTTCTCAAAAGTGGACAGGATGAGATCCCGGTCTGCCATCCGGACGAACTTTGCGATGATCGGAGCAGGGTTTGGGCGGCCTGAGGCTGGAGCATCAGTGGGCGGGTAGCGGCGAGGGAGCCTGTGGCGTTAACGAGTTGTATGCCCTTGGATTTCTCCTCATCCACGCCGAGGAGAATAAAAAACCTCTTGTAGTGTTTTGTTCATGTTTTCCTCTCGATGTTCCTCAATGCCGTAGAATAACAGGTTTTGCTTCCTATTGTATATTTCCATTAGTAGCAGATTCTCCTTCAAATTGGTGATTTCGTCCTGAAGAGAAGCACGAACTTTCGGGATTTCTTTCTCGACTTCAATTATCTTAGCAGAATTGTGTTCCACGGCTGTCTCAATGTCAGTCAGACGACGATTAATAGATTGAATTTCTATATTTATAGTCTCTAATTTGGTTAAGACTTTGTTGGAAAAGTCTGCAATATCCCGTTGCAAATCAGCGTTCGAAGGGGTAGCTGTTTTAGGGGAGGGAAGTTTGTCGGTAGTGCTTAGTGGGGCACTAGCCGGCTGCTTAGCCGAAGCTTGTCGGGTGTTTGGCCGTTGGGAAAGCATTGTCCGTGGTCAAACGTATTCACTGTGTAAAAATCAATGGGGTGGCCGGAGTTCTGCTCTGGTGCGTCCTTCTAGTTTGAAAGCATGTCGCCCACTCTCTTAAGTCTTATGACTTAATTCAATAATTGACTCATGCTTTGTGGAGAGTATGGATCTTGTTCCATGGATGTATTTGATATTATCTGTTATCCTACTTGTAGTTCTAAGAAATGTATTCTTATAATGCGTTGAGGTACTTGAAATACTTATATTTTGGGGAAAATATTAGTAAAAGTAATACGGTCGTGTGTTAGCATATTTGTACACACGGAAGGGCCATTGTTCTGATCAGAATGGAGGGATGTATATACATATACATCATGTACATGATAAATTCAAAGCTAGTTCTAAAACTCAAATCGATCAGAATGGGAACAAATTGGATTGAATTAAATTAAGTTCAAAGCAAACATAGAAAAAACATGATACACAGGCCCTTATTATAGGGGGCGCTGGCGAGCAGGGTCCGCTTGAACAAAACAAAAGAATGCAAAACCAAAAAGGGTCCAATTATTGTCTTATTTTCTCTTCCTTTTCCTCTCCCCCATCTTTTTCTATTTTCTCCTCTTTCATTATTTTCTTTTTCCGATTTTTTCTTTTTCTGATTTGCGGGGCACGTGCCCCATACCCCTTCGTAGTTAGTACTAGTTACGCCTCTGTTTTTGTTTTGTTTTTCATTATTTTGCCCCAGTATAATTATGTTAAAAGCACATATAAAATCGCATTTTCAATGTTCTATATACATTTGAAAGAAATATCATCTTTCGGTGGCCCTCCGAAATTCCCGTATTGTTCCGTCAGTGTTGTGCCCCCATTTAAGAAAGAAATGAGAAAAGGAACTTTTGTCAATGCTGTTCAATACTTAGATCTTGGCCTAGATCGCAGTGGTTATTTGAGAATTGTACTTAGTACATCGAATAAGAAATGACGTTTTTGCAGCTTAAAAATGCCCCCCCCCCCCCCCCCCCGTAGATTCCGTAGATAACTTGGAGATATAGCCGTACAAAGGGATTGTGGATTTTGATAAGGGCAATATTGGCTCGACTATCACTTCAGCCCCTCCCAAAATTATGCATTTACGCCTATGGGGAGGTCGAAAACGCAATTTGCCCCCACCATTTTGTTTGGGGCGATCGCCCCCCTCCACTTCAGTGCCTATGAACGCATCCTCCATCTCAGTTAGGTTTAAATGACGCCACAGTTTATGGCAGGTTTCTTCCCCAAAACCGCATCCTTCTGGAGAAAACTACAAGTAAAATATAAAACAAAATCATACAAAATGATAGAGAAAGAAATAAAAGCAAAATACTGAAAACATAAAAGACGGAAAGAGAAGCTGATGCTAGAATAAGAAAGTCAGAATAGAGAAGATGATAAAAGGAAGAAACAAAGAATAAGAGATAGAGGAAAGATCAAAAGAGAAGATAAAAGGAGAATATGAAGAAATACACGGGGTAGGGTAGAACAAAAATGAAGAGATGAAATAAGGAAAATATAAGGAGAGAAAATGCCAAAATGATGGAAGGATAAAACAAAGAATAACTTTTATAAGGGAAAGACAGCAAGAGAAGATAAAGAAAGGGAACAAAGAACAATATATGGAAAGACAGAAAGAGAAGATGGAAAAAAGCCCAAACCAAAGAATAACATAAGCAAAGAAGGAAAGGAAGAAGAAAATAAAGAGAGACGAATGGAAGGATAGAAGTAAAGAAGAAGGGGGAAAGATAAATATAAAGATAAAGATAAAATGATATTAAAACAAAAAATAATATATAAGTTAGTAAACGAAGAAGCTCGATGGAGGAATTTTTTTTTTTAATTTGTAAACAAATTTTTAGGCATTTTTACTCCCAGTGTTAATGGTAGTGTGTATGGTAAAAGTAGATGACAGGTTCGAATCCCGCTGGTTCCAATTTTTTTCTGACTTGTGTTTTTCATTACAGATCGAGCATACGATCTTTAACACTGGGAGTAAAATGCCTAAAAAATTGTTTACACATTTTAAAAAAATCCTCCCATCAAGCTTCTTCGTTTACTAACCATTGTCTACGGCGGACCATTAAAAATTAATGTTAATGAGTCAGGAAGAAGAGGATCTTGGGTATTTGATTCTAGTTCATCGTGACTTGGCCGTGAACCAGAATAGCCTGGTGGTTAAGTCGCTGCCCGGCAAGCAGTAGATGACATGTTCGAATCCCGCTGGCAGGTTTCCCTGAATAGGGTATCACAAACCTCTCCACCGAAATCCGCGTTTAGGTGCTTTTCACACCCACCCCCCCCCCCCCCCCCCCCCCCCCCCCCCGGGGTTGAGACAAGGATCTTAAACGCGATTCTAGCATGAACAGGTAACCAGTCTAGTTTCTTCAAAATAAGAGATGTAGATTCAATTAACGGGACCGCGTAACAAGCCGTGCAGCAGGATTTTGGATTCTTTGGATTCGGTTCAGCTGAGTTTCAGGTAGATTGTAGAGAAGAGTATTAGAAATATCGATATGACACATTACGAGGCTATGAACTAGGAGAAGGCGGCTGCACGGCAAATCTTACTTGATCAGTCATTAATAAATGTTTGTCACACCTAGATTTCTAATGGTTGTAAAACATGGCTTTCAAGTAATATCGGAGGACATTCATTTTGACGAAACCGGGAGGATACATGTACATAAATAATTTGTGTTTACTTTTCATTCAAGAGCAATCGTTGTAAGACCAAGTTTTAACATCATGAAGACATCTTTGCACAGACTATAGGGAGGATTCAATACATGAATGTTTAAACAAGCAATAAATTTATCTGCGTATATATCGCCTGCATAAATCACTGTAGCTATGCCTTGATAATTAATTACTTTTTTTCAGTGGTTGAGAGTACATTGAGAATGCCAATTCAAGGTAATTACCGCCCTTTATCACTCCTAACAAGCTTCTCAAAATCTAGAAAAAATTGTTTATTCCGGACTCATTATATATGTTTTTAGATAATAAACATGTCCTCTCCGGGTCTTAACTATTCACGCACGGGATTATATTCTCCAAGGCCGTCGATACTATAAATCATATATTGTTGTATGGGTTATTTAACTATGGTATAGAGGGGAAGGCCCTGGAGTGGTTCAAGAACTACCTTAGTGATAGGAAACATTATGTATACATGAATGGTTTTGAATCTACCCTTCAGTCAATTACTTGTCGTATCCATCAAGGCTCCTTTACTTTATGTACACTAACGATCTCCAAAACTCATCTGCAGTATTGTCATAATCCTCTTTGCCGATTTTTTGCTCTCACCATAACCCTGTTACACTTCTGAACATTGTAAACACTGAATTAAATTGCGCTTTTGACTGGATTAAAGCCAAACAACTGTCGTTCATCATAAATGAAACAAATTTCTTGCTATTTAGTAATTTTATATCATCCTTATCCGGTCATATGCAAATAAACAACCAATTATTTCCCTAGTTGAGTCTATCAGATTTTTGGTTGTTTATATAAACAGGAAACTAACGTGGAAATTTCAAATTGATTGCTCATGTAAACTGTTGTCATGTAACTCAGGTGTAATGAACAAGTTCTATTCTGTCTTAATCATTCTTGCCTTATATCTTAACTATATACTCGCATGGTGAAATAGCTCCATAACCCTCATGGACAAAATGGGTTGTAAGAATTGTACGGAATATTGGATTTCGTGCACATACATATGAGCTTTTCTATAACTGTAATATCCTTGAGATATCTTGTGATTCAGAAACTTGCACTGTGTGTGAGATAAGACTTACCTGAGATAATACTTAGTGTAAAATAACTAATATAGTACAATGCCCAAGTACACGCTTTTGTTCCCAGTGATGCTCATGAAAAATGCAGTTTAGAGGAGCTTAGTGATCGAGTTAGAAAATTTAGATTTTTTAAATGCTGACATTTTGCATTTTAGAGAACTAATATACATATATATATATATATATATTATATATATATTATATTTATTAAAAAAGAAAGAAAATGAGAGAGAAGTAGAGAAAGTAAGGTAGAGGGGAAAGAACGTGAAAACATGTGTATTATCTCATCCTACACTCTTCCTTGAGTGGCCTTGTTAATTGGTTAATTGGCATTTCATCCATATAGTGAAATTATTCCCCCCCCCCCCTCCCCCGGCCCGGCTCCTCCGAACTGATGATGCCACTGGTAAACGGTTTACATAAAATGTTCAAATTCCACGTTCTTAAAACAATTTATAAGTAAAGTATATGACTTGAGAGTATTTAAGAACGTAAAGGCCCACCTGGTAGTTTTGGTGTGTCCTTGAGATAGTTCCCAGACAACATGACAAGGTTGGCCTTTTCTAGAGCTTGCTTTAGTTTCAAATGTTGGTAGGAGTGATCCACCGTCTGTCTCCAGTTAAACAGCATGTCACGTGTACCCTTACACGGTTACTCGGTCGCCTTTGTTGTTAGTGTCTACGTATCTATTGATCGCTGCTGCTTGGAATCCTAGAGCTCGTCCCAAGGCCTCCATCTGCTCACCCGTTCAATGTCTTCAGCTAGGTTAGAAAGAAGATCATCGGCAATACCTCCCTGTGTCGCCATTGCTACGGAGAAAACATATTAAGAAATCAGTACAGGATCTAATTAGATAATCATAGTATTTCAAAATGTTTTTAAAATAATGTTTCTCACCAAGATGGGGCACGTTATTTGTTGAAGTGGGAAATCTTTGAGTGTAGTCTTATGATTTAATTCAATAATTGACTCATGCTTTGTGGAGAGTATGGATGTTGTTCCATGGATGTATTTGATATTATCTGTTGTCCTACTTGTAGTTCTAAGAAATGTATTCTTATAATGCGTTGAGGTACTTGAAATACTTATATTTTTGGGGAAAATATTAGTAAAGTAATACGGTCGTGTGTTAGCCTATTTGTACACACGGAAGGGCCATTGTTCTGGTCAGAATGAAGGGATGTCAATGAAGCAATAAATTAATAGTATACATCATGTACATGATAAATTCAAAGCTAGTTCTAAAACTCAAATCGATCAGAATGGGAACAAATTGGATTGAATTAAATTAAGTTCAAAGCAAACATAGAAAAACATGATACACAGGCCCTTATTATAGGGGGCGCTGGCGAGCAGGGTCCGCTTGAACAAAACAAAAGAATGCAAAACCAAAAAGGGTCCAATTATTGTCTTATTTTCTCTTCCTTTTCCTCTCCCCCATCTTTTTCTATTTTCTCCTTTTTCATTATTTTCTTTTTCCCCATCTGATTTGCGGGCACGTGCCCATACCCCTTCGTAGTTAGTATACAAATGATGCACAGGTCTGAGTGTGTCGGTAGGAATTGTGTGCATAAGGTAACTATGGAATGTTTAACCCACGAGGCGCAGCCGAGTGGGTTTAGACCAGTTTCCATAGTTACCGCATGCACACTATTCCTACCGACACACGAAAAAAACATGTGCATCATCTGTTTTATAGAACGGTAGACAAATTTTTGCCAAAAATTTGTTTTTTTTTTCAATCATTACCAGTGCATGACAAATTTACCGGATGCATGAAAAATTTACCGGACGCATGAAAAATTTACCGGACGCATGAAAAATTTACCGGATGCATGATAAAGAAAAAACCCTTATACCACTCCCGGGTACATTTCTGTAAAATAGTTGGTATTTTCTGTCGCATGTACTGAAGGTATGGGGGAAAAATAAGATAAATATTTTAAATACCTTGCTTTCAAATTCAGCCCTTAAAAATCTCACTCCTACATCAAATGGCCGTTAGGAAGAACTTTTGATATTTTCAGCAAAATCCAAAGTCAAAATCTTGTCCAAAACCGGAGAAATCCCCGCCGATTTGTTTCGCGATCGCATATTGTTTACATACAGTACTGCCGATGTCTTAAACTAAAATCGGCCAATAAATTTTTTGTCCACGAAAAACTCGGGATCGCAAGCGCACATCGATCTTTACAATCGCGCACACAGAAAATCGGGACTTTTCCGTGTAGGCCATATAGGGACCGAATTTTTAAGGACAAAACTCTTTTGGGGAGATGTCAGCGCCCGCGGCGACAAGGAAATGTACACAATGACTCCGATAGCTCGTTTCGCGAGAATCGAGAGTAAATTACGGATTTCATTTTTTGAAATATATTTTCCAACATCGGTGAGTTGAATTTATTGTATTTCTTGAATATTTTGGGGTCGGTTTTTGTAAATTAAATGCCAATTTTGAGTGAATGTTGGTGACTTTTGTGCAGTGGTGTTTTAAAAAGTTGAGGTGTATGACTGCCTACATTATACACACGAAGTATAGGAATGTAGCTATGAGTGCCTTATACAAGTCCATGCTACAGGCTTGAACTGGCAAATCACTTTTATGCATCATAAATAGATTTTATGAATTTAATAAGTTCCATAGAGAACTGAAAATCTGGCTATTTCAGGTTAAATTTCAGAATTTCATTTTTCTACAAGTGTTAGAGTCTTGACTAAGGCTAAGCTAACTAATGTCAATTTTATTTTTTTTAAATTTAGATCCGAGTAAAATAAGTATCCACCACTACAGTCAACAACTAGCCTAAGTTAGATCTAAAGGTAATCCCTATTTTACATGAAATGAATTAACTTTATCAATCAATTTGAAGAATTCTTACAAAGATTCTGAGAACTTCAAGTGAAAGTCTTGCCGTCAATTTCACTTTTCAGTCAGGCCAGTCGGTGTCGCTGCACAGTGAATGTAACCGATGCGAATATATGCAGCGTACAGCCTGCGACTGTAACGCAGCAGTGGCACTGCACTGCACTACACTACACTGTGTGATGTGAGCGAGATGTGTTAATTTAACGTTGAAGATTTTCATTCTATCGCTGTATCTGGGTTTTTTTTTGTTTTAATCAGGTATAAATTTAATCGGATCATATTGGGCTTACCATCAAAATCCGAAGTCAACAAACATTAACATCTAATCTTGTCTATTTCTTGCAATTCTCTGTCTGTAAACAGTCAAATATCGTAGCTCTCTCGCACTCGCATTTTAGAAGGATATCGTTTTGATCTCGATATCGATAGTGCATATCGCGGCTTAATTCATGCATCCAGTAAAAATTGATCAATGCCTCTCAACCAATCAGATTGCAGGGATTTCTCAACCCATTCTATAATACTACTTTTACGCCTCTGTTTTTGTTTTGTTTTTCATTATTTTGCCCCAGTATAATTATGTTAAAAGCACATATAAAATCGCATTTTCAATGTTCTATATACATTTGAAAGAAATATCATCTTTCGGTGGCCCTCCGAAATTCCCGTATTGTTCCGTCAGTGTTGTGCCCCCATTTAAGAAAGAAATGAGAAAAGGAACTTTTGTCAATGCTGTTCAATACTTAGATCTTGGCCTAGATCGCAGTGGTTATTTGAGAATTGTACTTAGTACATCGAATAAGAAATGACGTTTTTGCAGCTTAAAAATGCCCCCCCCCCCCCCCGTAGATTCCGTAGATAACTTGGAGATATAGCCGTACAAAGGGATTGTGGATTTTGATAAGGGCAATATTGGCTCGACTATCACTTCAGCCCCTCCCAAAATTATGCATTTACGCCTATGGGGAGGTCGAAAACGCAATTTGCCCCCACCATTTTGTTTGGGGCGATCGCCCCCCTCCACTTCAGTGCCTATGAACGCATCCTCCATCTCAGTTAGGTTTAAATGACGCCACAGTTTATGGCAGGTTTCTTCCCCAAAACCGCATCCTTCTGGAGAAAACTACAAGTAAAATATAAAACAAAATCATACAAAATGATAGAGAAAGAAATAAAAGCAAAATACTGAAAACATAAAAGACGGAAAGAGAAGCTGATGCTAGAATAAGAAAGTCAGAATAGAGAAGATGATAAAAGGAAGAAACAAAGAATAAGAGATAGAGGAAAGATCAAAAGAGAAGATAAAAGGAGAATAATGAAGAAATACACGGGGTAGGGTAGAACAAAAATGAAGAGATGAAATAAGGAAAATATAAGGAGAGAAAATGCCAAAATGATGGAAGGATAAAACAAAGAATAACTTTTATAAGGGAAAGACAGCAAGAGAAGATAAAGAAAGGGAACAAAGAACAATATATGGAAAGACAGAAAGAGAAGATGGAAAAAAGCCCAAACCAAAGAATAACATAAGCAAAGAAGGAAAGGAAGAAGAAAATAAAGAGAGACGAATGGAAGGATAGAAGTAAAGAAGAAGGGGGAAAGATAAATATAAAGATAAAGATAAAATGATATTAAAACAAAAAATAATATATAAGTTAGTAAACGAAGAAGCTCGATGGGAGGAATTTTTTTTTTAATTTGTAAACAAATTTTTAGGCATTTTTACTCCCAGTGTTAATGGTAGTGTGTATGGTAAAAGTAGATGACAGGTTCGAATCCCGCTGGTTCCAATTTTTTCTGACTTGTGTTTTTCATTACAGATCGAGCATACGATCTTTAACACTGGGAGTAAAATGCCTAAAAAATTGTTTACACATTTTAAAAAAATCCTCCCATCAAGCTTCTTCGTTTACTAACCATTGTCTACGGCGGACCATTAAAAATTAATGTTAATGAGTCAGGAAGAAGAGGATCTTGGGTATTTGATTCTAGTTCATCGTGACTTGGCCGTGAACCAGAATAGCCTGGTGGTTAAGTCGCTGCCCGGCAAGCAGTAGATGACATGTTCGAATCCCGCTGGCAGGTTTCCCTGAATAGGGTATCACAAACCTCTCCACCGAAATCCGCGTTTAGGTGCTTTTCACACCCACCCCCCCCCCCCCCCCCCCCCCCCCCCGGGGGTTGAGACAAGGATCTTAAACGCGATTCTAGCATGAACAGGTAACCAGTCTAGTTTCTTCAAAATAAGAGATGTAGATTCAATTAACGGGACCGCGTAACAAGCCGTGCAGCAGAATTTTGGATTCTTTGGATTCGGTTCAGCTGAGTTTCAGGTAGATTGTAGAGAAGAGTATTAGAAATATCGATATGACACATTACGAGGCTATGAACTAGGAGAAGGCGGCTGCACGGCAAATCTTACTTGATCAGTCATTAATAAATGTTTGTCACACCTAGATTTCTAATGGTTGTAAAACATGGCTTTCAAGTAATATCGGAGGACATTCATTTTGACGAAACCGGGAGGATACATGTACATAAATAATTTGTGTTTACTTTTCATTCAAGAGCAATCGTTGTAAGACCAAGTTTTAACATCATGAAGACATCTTTGCACAGACTATAGGGAGGATTCAATACATGAATGTTTAAACAAGCAATAAATTTATCTGCGTATATATCGCCTGCATAAATCACTGTAGCTATGCCTTGATAATTAATTACTTTTTTCAGTGGTTGAGAGTACATTGAGAATGCCAATTCAAGGTAATTACCGCCCTTTATCACTCCTAACAAGCTTCTCAAAATCTAGAAAAAATTGTTTATTCCGGACTCATTATATATGTTTTTAGATAATAAACATGTCCTCTCCGGGTCTTAACTATTCACGCACGGGATTATATTCTCCAAGGCCGTCGATACTATAAATCATATATTGTTGTATGGGTTATTTAACTATGGTATAGAGGGGAAGGCCCTGGAGTGGTTCAAGAACTACCTTAGTGATAGGAAACATTATGTATACATGAATGGTTTTGAATCTACCCTTCAGTCAATTACTTGTCGTATCCATCAAGGCTCCTTTACTTTATGTACACTAACGATCTCCAAAACTCATCTGCAGTATTGTCATAATCCTCTTTGCCGATTTTTTGCTCTCACCATAACCCTGTTACACTTCTGAACATTGTAAACACTGAATTAAATTGCGCTTTTGACTGGATTAAAGCCAAACAAACTGTCGTTCATCATAAATGAAACAAATTTCTTGCTATTTAGTAATTTTATATCATCCTTATCCGGTCATATGCAAATAAACAACCAATTATTTCCCTAGTTGAGTCTATCAGATTTTTGGTTGTTTATATAAACAGGAAACTAACGTGGAAATTTCAAATTGATTGCTCATGTAAACTGTTGTCATGTAACTCAGGTGTAATGAACAAGTTCTATTCTGTCTTAATCATTCTTGCCTTATATCTTAACTATATACTCGCATGGTGAAATAGCTCCATAACCCTCATGGACAAAATGGGTTGTAAGAATTGTACGGAATATTGGATTTCGTGCACATACATATGAGCTTTTCTATAACTGTAATATCCTTGAGATATCTTGTGATTCAGAAACTTGCACTGTGTGTGAGATAAGACTTACCTGAGATAATACTTAGTGTAAAATAACTAATATAGTACAATGCCCAAGTACACGCTTTTGTTCCCAGTGATGCTCATGAAAAATGCAGTTTAGAGGAGCTTAGTGATCGAGTTAGAAAATTTAGATTTTTTAAATGCTGACATTTTGCATTTTAGAGAACTAATATACATATATATATATATATATATATATATATATTATATTTATTAAAAAAGAAAGAAAATGAGAGAGAAGTAGAGAAAGTAAGGTAGAGGGGAAAGAACGTGAAAACATGTGTATTATCTCATCCTACACTCTTCCTTGAGTGGCCTTGTTAATTGGTTAATTGGCATTTCATCCATATAGTGAAATTATTCCCCCCCCCCCCTCCCCCGGCCCGGCTCCTCCGAACTGATGATGCCACTGGTAAACGGTTTACATAAAATGTTCAAATTCCACGTTCTTAAAACAATTTATAAGTAAAGTATATGACTTGAGAGTATTTAAGAACGTAAAGGCCCACCTGGTAGTTTTGGTGTGTCCTTGAGATAGTTCCCAGACAACATGACAAGGTTGGCCTTTTCTAGAGCTTGCTTTAGTTTCAAATGTTGGTAGGAGTGATCCACCGTCTGTCTCCAGTTAAACAGCATGTCACGTGTACCCTTACACGTTACTCGGTCGCCTTTGTTGTTAGTGTCTACGTATCTATTGATCGCTGCTGCTTGGAATCCTAGAGCTCGTCCCAAGGCCTCCATCTGCTCACCCGTCTCAATGTCTTCAGCTAGGTTAGAAAGAAGATCATCGGCAATACCTCCCTGTGTCGCCATTGCTACGGAGAAAACATATTAAGAAATCAGTACAGGATCTAATTAGATAATCATAGTATTTCAAAATGTTTTTAAAATAATGTTTCTCACCAAGATGGGGCACGTTATTTGTTGAAGTGGGAAATCTTTGAGTGTAGTCTTATGATTTAATTCAATAATTGACTCATGCTTTGTGGAGAGTATGGATGTTGTTCCATGGATGTATTTGATATTATCTGTTGTCCTACTTGTAGTTCTAAGAAATGTATTCTTATAATGCGTTGAGGTACTTGAAATACTTATATTTTTGGGGAAAATATTAGTAAAAGTAATACGGTCGTGTGTTAGCCTATTTGTACACACGGAAGGGCCATTGTTCTGGTCAGAATGAAGGGATGTCAATGAAGCAATAAATTAATAGTATACATCATGTACATGATAAATTCAAAGCTAGTTCTAAAACTCAAATCGATCAGAATGGGAACAAATTGGATTGAATTAAATTAAGTTCAAAGCAAACATAGAAAAACATGATACACAGGCCCTTATTATAGGGGGCGCTGGCGAGCAGGGTCCGCTTGAACAAAACAAAAGAATGCAAAACCAAAAAGGGTCCAATTATTGTCTTATTTTCTCTTCCTTTTCCTCTCCCCCATCTTTTTCTATTTTCTCCTTTTTCATTATTTTCTTTTTCCCCATCTGATTTGCGGGGCACGTGCCCCATACCCCTTCGTAGTTAGTATACAAATGATGCACAGGTCTGAGTGTGTCGGTAGGAATTGTGTGCATAAGGTAACTATGGAATGTTTAACCCACGAGGCGCAGCCGAGTGGGTTTAGACCAGTTTCCATAGTTACCGCATGCACACTATTCCTACCGACACACGAAAAAACATGTGCATCATCTGTTTTATAGAACGGTAGACAAATTTTTGCCAAAAATTTGTTGTTTTTTTCAATCATTACCAGTGCATGACAAATTTACCGGATGCATGAAAAATTTACCGGACGCATGAAAAATTTACCGGACGCATGAAAAATTTACCGGATGCATGATAAAGAAAAAACCCTTATACCACTCCCGGGTACATTTCTGTAAAATAGTTGGTATTTTCTGTCGCATGTACTGAAGGTATGGGGGAAAAATAAGATAAATATTTTAAATACCTTGCTTTCAAATTCAGCCCTTAAAAATCTCACTCCTACATCAAATGGCCGTTAGGAAGAACTTTTGATATTTTCAGCAAAATCCAAAGTCAAAATCTTGTCCAAAACCGGAGAAATCCCCGCCGATTTGTTTCGCGATCGCATATTGTTTACATACAGTACTGCCGATGTCTTAAACTAAAATCGGCCAATAAATTTTTTGTCCACGAAAAACTCGGGATCGCAAGCGCACATCGATCTTTACAATCGCGCACACAGAAAATCGGGACTTTTCCGTGTAGGCCATATAGGGACCGAATTTTTAAGGACAAAACTCTTTTGGGGAGATGTCAGCGCCCGCGGCGACAAGGAAATGTACACAATGACTCCGATAGCTCGTTTCGCGAGAATCGAGAGTAAATTACGGATTTCATTTTTTGAAATATATTTTCCAACATCGGTGAGTTGAATTTATTGTATTTCTTGAATATTTTGGGGTCGGTTTTTGTAAATTAAATGCCGATTTTGAGTGAATGTTGGTGACTTTTGTGCAGTGGTGTTTTAAAAAGTTGAGGTGTATGACTGCCTACATTATACACACGAAGTATAGGAATGTAGCTATGAGTGCCTTATACAAGTCCATGCTACAGGCTTGAACTGGCAAATCACTTTTATGCATCATAAATAGATTTTATGAATTTAATAAGTTCCATAGAGAACTGAAAATCTGGCTATTTCAGGTTAAATTTCAGAATTTCATTTTTCTACAAGTGTTAGAGTCTTGACTAAGGCTAAGCTAACTAATGTCAATTTTATTTTTTTTAAATTTAGATCCGAGTAAAATAAGTATCCACCACTACAGTCAACAACTAGCCTAAGTTAGATCTAAAGGTAATCCCTATTTTACATGAAATGAATTAACTTTATCAATCAATTTGAAGAATTCTTACAAAGATTCTGAGAACTTCAAGTGAAAGTCTTGCCGTCAATTTCACTTTTCAGTCAGGCCAGTCGGTGTCGCTGCACAGTGAATGTAACCGATGCGAATATATGCAGCGTACAGCCTGCGACTGTAACGCAGCAGTGGCACTGCACTGCACTACACTACACTGTGTGATGTGAGCGAGATGTGTTAATTTAACGTTGAAGATTTTCATTCTATCGCTGTATCTGGGTTTTTTTTTGTTTTAATCAGGTATAAATTTAATCGGATCATATTGGGCTTACCATCAAAATCCGAAGTCAACAAACATTAACATCTAATCTTGTCTATTTCTTGCAATTCTCTGTCTGTAAACAGTCAAATATCGTAGCTCTCTCGCACTCGCATTTTAGAAGGATATCGTTTTGATCTCGATATCGATAGTGCATATCGCGGCTTAATTCATGCATCCAGTAAAAATTGATCAATGCCTCTCAACCAATCAGATTGCAGGGATTTCTCAACCCATTCTATAATACTACTTTTACGCCTCTGTTTTTGTTTTGTTTTTCATTATTTTGCCCCAGTATAATTATGTTAAAAGCACATATAAAATCGCATTTTCAATGTTCTATATACATTTGAAAGAAATATCATCTTTCGGTGGCCCTCCGAAATTCCCGTATTGTTCCGTCAGTGTTGTGCCCCCACTTAAGAAAGAAATGAGAAAAGGAACTTTTGTCAATGCTGTTCAATACTTAGATCTTGGCCTAGATCGCAGTGGTTATTTGAGAATTGTACTTAGTACATCGAATAAGAAATGACGTTTTTGCAGCTTAAAAATGCCCCCCCCCCCCCGTAGATTCCGTAGATAACTTGGATCTATAGCCGTACAAAGGGATTGTGGATTTTGAGAAGGGCAATAT
Organism: Heliocidaris erythrogramma; assembly: GCA_025617745.1. NCBI lineage: Eukaryota > Metazoa > Echinodermata > Echinoidea > Camarodonta > Echinometridae > Heliocidaris > Heliocidaris erythrogramma. Next base: position 33,570,481 of record CM046863.1, on the reverse strand, counting down.
TGGCTCGACTATCACTTCAGCCCCTCCCAAAATTATGCATTTACGCCTATGGGGAGGTCGAAAACGCAATTTGCCCCCACCATTTTGTTGGGGGCGATCGCCCCCCTCCACTTCAGTGCTTATGAAGGCATCCTCCATCTCAGTTAGGTTTAAATGACGCCACAGTTTATGGCAGGTTTCTTCGCCAAAACCGCATCCTTCTGGAGAAAATTAAAAGTAAAATATAAAACAAAATCATACAAAATGATAGAGAAAGAAATAAAAGCAAAATTCTGAAAACATAAAAAAGGAAAGAGAAGCTGATGCTAGAATAAGAAAGTCAGAATAGAGAAGATGATAAAAGGAAGAAACAAAGAATAAGAGATAGAGGAAAGATCAAAAGGGAAGATAAAAGGAGAATAATGAAGAAATACACGGGGTAGGGTAGAACAAAAATGAAGAGATGAAATAAGGAAAATATAAGGAGAGAAAATGCCAAAATGATGGAAGGATAAAACAAAGAATAACTTTTATAAGGGAAAGACAGCAAGAGAAGATAAAGAAAGGGAACAAAGAACAATATATGGAAAGACAGAAAGAGAAGATGGAAAAAAGCCCAAACCAAAGAATAACATAAGCAAAGAAGTAAAGGAAGAAGAAAATAAAGAGAGACGAATGGAAGGATAGAAGTAAAGAAGAAGGGGGAAAGATAAATATAAAGATAAAGATAAAATGATATTAAAACAAAACATAACATAAAAGTTAGTAAACGAAGAAGCTTGATGGGAGGATTTTTTTTTTTAATTTGTAAACAAATTTTTAGGCATTTTTACTCCCAGTGTTAATGGTAAAAGTAGATGACAGGTTCGAATCCCGCTAGTTCCAATTTTTTCTGACTTGTGTTTTTCATTACAGATCGAGCATACGATCTTTAACACTGGGAGTAAAATGCCTAAAAAATTGTTTACACATTTTAAAAAAATCCTCCCATCAAGCTTCTTCGTTTACTAACCATTGTCTACGGCGGACCATTAAAAATTAATGTTAATGAGTCAGGAAGAAGAGGATCTTGGGTATTTGATTCTAGTTCATCGTGACTTGGCCATGAACCAGAATAGCCTGGTGGTTAAGTCGCTGCCCGGCAAGCAGTAGATGACAGGTTCGAATCCCGCTGGTTCCAATTTTTTCTGACTTGTGTTTTTCATTACAGATCGAGCACACGATCTTTAACACTGGGACTAAAATGCCTAAAAATTTGTTTACAAATTAAAAAAAACATAAAAGTTAGGGAAAACAAATGCAGAAAGATAAAGCAATATTAAATTTAGGACAGAAGAAAAGATAAAAGGATGAAAATATGAACGAACATAAGGAAGAGATGTCCTTGGTGTAGTTGACCTAAGGGGGTAGTTGTCTGCGGGTAGTTGTCTGGATACGATATATACGTGTATACTTTCACTTTTTTCAAGGCAGGAGTTCATAAACGACGGTTCTAGTAGTAGAATTTGTATTTTAAATGCTGTGGAAGCATGTATATCAAAACTTTTGATATATTCCCCAAAAAGGGGCCAAGAAGAACCAATCCTAGAATATGATGTACAATACTATGCAAAATCTTTATTAAAAATCCTGTTAAGGATATAAAATTCAGACATTTTTGGCATGTTTCCCTGGTATCACAAACCTCTCGACCGAAATCCGCGTTTAGGTGCTTTTCACACCCCCCCCCCCCCCTCCCCGGGGGTTGAGACAAGGATCTTAAACGCGATTCTAGCATGAACAGGTGACCAGTCTAGTTTTCTTCAAAATAAGAGATGTAGATTCAATTAACGGGACCGCGTACACTGTTAAAACATGTATTAAAAAACTACGGATTAAAAAAATGTTGATTAAAAATCGCTCAACATTGGTTATAAAATGAATGTTGGTTAAAAATGACTTTTAATCTTGCGTGGGTTAAAAATATTGTTGATTAAAATTATTGTTTTTATTCTTGTTGGTTACTTTGTAACCAACATTGATTAAAAACAGTGTTCTCTGCTTTCCCGCCAAACTGATAGTGCTATCTGTCAAGACACTTTATCCTTTTGTTGGTTAAAAGTTTGATCAAAATTGATTAAAATACCAATCGCGTGACCGAACAGCGCATGCGCATATCGATTTGGAACAAATTCGCTGCGCACAAATCTATCACAGAAATTGTTTGCGATAAAAATGGAAGGCATTGTCATTCAAGTCGCTGAATGAGTGGGGACTTTCAAAGAGTTTGTAGGCGTGTTTGAAGGTGAAAAACTATTATTCATATATGTGATTGTTGTCCAGCTTAATCTTGGGAAGAAATAGATCTACAGTGTGCTCTTTCTTTCTAATTTAAACGGCTTGGGAGCAAGTTCGACCTGCTCGATCTGGACTAGACCTGGCTAAGCCAGGCCCACCGGTAGATTTACCGACTGCGCCTATGGTAGCGAGGAGGCGACGCCGGCGGTATGGCGGTGTGTTCAACTTCGCGTATGTCCATATTTCGCGGACAGGGCAATATGACAAACACTGAAACTAGAACAGTTTTTTGAGAAAAAGATATAAGCACCAATGTAGGCGTAGGCGTAGTCTACCGGTGGGCCTGCCTTAGTCAAGTCTAGTCCAGGTCTGAGAAGGTCGAACTTACCAAACCGCTGAAAGTAGATCACTGAGTAGATCTATTTCGTTATAAGGCTAGCTAGACAACAATTACAGATATGAAAAGAGTTTCTCCGGGGAGTTTCTCATCAAATAAATCTAACCAACAAATGGTTAAACATTTAACCAACAATTTGTTTAAGTTTAATCAACACCATTTTAACCAATGTTGAGCAAAATATGATTAACCAACAAATGGTTAAATATTTAACCAACAAAATAAAACTAACCAACAAATGGTTAAATATTTAACCAACAATATGTTTTAGTTTAATCAACACCAATTTAACCAACGTTGAGCAAAATACGATTAACCAACAAATGATTAAAACTTTTAATCGACCACAGGTTAAACTTTAATCAACAGGCCGTTGATTAAAGTTTTAACCTACAAATGTGTGGTTCACCTGGTAACCCTCGGTTGATTAAAATTTTAACCAACAAGATTAAAAAATTTAATCAACGTTCTAACAGTGAAACAAGCCGTGCAGCAGAATGTTGGATTCTTTGGATTCGGTTCAGCTGAGTTTCCGGTACATTGTAGAGAAGAGTATTACAAATATCGATATGACACATTACGAGGCTATGAACTAGTCTTTCTGTTAATCTAATTAACGCCTAATTTGTCCTCTTTTATATAAGGAGAAGGCGGCTGCACGGCAAATCTTACTTGTTTGTCACACCTAGATTTCTAATGGTTGTAAAACATGGCTTTCAAGTAATATCGGAGGACATTCATTTTGACGAAACCGGGAGGATACATGAATAATTTGTGTTTACTTTTCATTCAAGAGTAATCGTTGTAAGACCAAGTTTTAACATCATGAAGACATCTTTGCACAGACTATAGGGAGGTTTCAATACATGAGTGTTTAAACAAGCAATAAATTTATCTGCGTATATATCGCCTGTATAAATCACTGTAGCTATGCCTTGATAATTAATTACTTTTTTCAGTGGTTGAGAGTACATTGAGAATGCCAATTAAAGGTAATTACCGCCCTTTATCACTCCTAACAAGCTTCTCAAAATCTAGAAAAAAATTGTTTATTCCGGACTCATTATATACGTTTTTAGATAATAAACATGTCCTCTCCGGGTCTTAACTATTCACGCACAGGATTATATTCTCCAAGGCCGTCGATACTATAAATCATATATTGTTGTATGGGTTATTTAACTATGGTATAGAGGGGAAGGCCCTGGAGTGGTTCAAGAACTACCTTAGTGATAGGAAACATATGTATACATGAATGGTTTTGAATCGACCCTTCAGTCAATTACTTGTCGTATCCATCAAGGCTCCTGTTTACTTTATGTACACTAACGATCTCCAAAACTCATCTGCAGTATTGTCATAATCCTCTTTGCCGATTTTTTGCTCTCACCATAACCCTGTTACACTTCTGAACATTATAAACACTGAATTAAATTGCGCTTTTGACTGGATTAAAGCCAAACAAACTGTCGTTCATCATAAATGAAACAAATTTCTTGCTATTTAGTAATTTTATATCATCCTTATCCGGTCATATGCAAATACACAACCAATTATTTCCCTAGTTGAGTCTATCAGATTTTTGGTTGTTTATATAAACAGGAAACTAACGTGGACATTTCAAATTGATTGCTCATGTAAACTGTTGTCATGTAACTCAGGTGTAATAGCTCCATAACCCTCATGGACAAAATGGGTTGTAAGAATTGTACGGAATATTGGATTTCGTGCACATACATATGAGCTTTTCTATAACTGTAATATCCTTGAGATATCTGACTTGTACTTTCTTGGAATCTTGGAATATTTATATATACAACTTTCGAAAAGTAATTTACCGGATGATTCCTCCCTATCTTTCAACCCAACATTGTGCTGTAGGCCTACATTCCTACCCAACTAGACAGACAAACCATTTCCAACTCCCCCGAGCTCCCACCGTTTTGCAAACAAAACAATCATCTTTACTGGACCCAAATTCTGGAATAGCCTGAAAAACGAACTAGTTCACAGCTCCTCCACCAATTCTTTTAAATGGAAACTAAGATGTTACCTTATAAGTAATTATGTATGAATATTCACGTCATGCTGGGTTGTACAGGTGGTCACATAATCTTTGTTCTTTTTACACTGCTCTGCCTTTATAATTTTTCTTTCGCTTCTTTCTTCTTCTTCTTCTTCTTATTCTTCTTCTTCTTTTTATTCATTTCGTCCCTTTCGTCGTTTTCTTTCCTTTACTCCACAATATGAGATTTGCTCTCCCTGTTTGTTTAGTAAATCAGTCTGTGCATGCAGTAGAGTAACTACATCATGGCATGTTAATAAAAGCGCGCGCCCACGTCAAACGATGATTTATGCCGACAAAATAAATTTATAAATATTGACAAGTTTCTTTCTATTCCTTTGTTTTCTAAGTACTTCGCAGCTTTACGCACATTTTCTTTTCAAAATGCCATAATTTCTTTGAAAAAACCCCTTTTGTAATTCCTTCCCATGTTTTCTTGCTGTTTTCTTAAAAGTTGGTATTAATTTGTTATCTCAACTAAAACAATATTTAATTGTGTAAATTGGGGTCTATTTGAACTAGTGTTACATAATAATAATTACTTTTTTTGATTTATTATCATTATCATCTAATTACCTATGGTATGATTGTATAAGACTATCAAATATATTAGGGTCTGATTACATGAAACTATCAAACGACACTTTCAAATCCACCTGTCCTTTCGCCGAGCTGAGTACCAAATCCGCCGGGCGGATTGTGTACCATCACAAAATCCGCCCGGCGGGAGTGGTGACGGTGCACAATCTGCTGCGTTACACGATCTGCCGTCCGCAGTTTGAAAGGCTCTCAGTCCCTCACTGACTGTTTTTTGTCACAATTAATCACCAACAGATCCTATAGCTATCAACACTAACACCAACACCGACCGTGAAAATACTATTTCTTAATCGTTAGGGGCATTGTGGTAGTCAATGGGTATAGTACTTAAAATTAAACACCGACTGCCTTGCTTGGTTTAGCACACGATTTTCGACTAAAATGTACCGACAGGAACTACGTCAAAGACTCAGGGTTCAACACCAATCACCAACTGATTTTGTATCATCTCATGTTGGTGTTAGATCATGATTTCGCGGCAAAATAAACACTGTTCAAAAACACCAATCACCTAGTGAGGAATATTATGCTTTCGAATTTCATAGAGCTGTGTTATGAACATTTCTAGAAAAGTGATTGGCTGTTGAAAATGTTTTAATTAAGTGTAGTTTTTTTCTTTGATTAACGTATAACTTTGTTTATTTGGTATTATCAATCCCCTTCTCACCTTGATGAACGATATATTCATTTCGTTTTGAAAATGAAAAAAGGGCTTTAGGGAAAGATAAATAGAGAGAGAGAGAGAAAGATGGCTTAGCAAGGTGGGAAGGGCAATTCTAATAATTTTGTCAGTATATAATGTATACATCAATTATCAATTTGCTTTACAAGAGTATGGGAAATTTAAATACATTGACTTTGGGGGAAATGGCTGATTCAAATACAGTTTTATAAAATTTCGAAAGAAACTGTATATCAAAACGTGGATTATATAAGATACAAATGCAGAAGCTGAAGTTATTATAAACATAACAGCAGGATGAAATGACAAATAACATTGTCATGATTGTGATGAATCTTTATGTTTTAAAACTATACATGTAGAGAAAGAATACCAATTCCCCCCCCCCCCCCCCCAAAAAAAAGGGTGGGAAAATATATAGGAAAGTACAAGAGCTATAAAGCAGAAAATTGTACGAATTAATCAGTTATGATTATTTTGCAAATGTCCTTTTTATTGATACTTTTTACATATCAGTTTTTGTTTTGACTGCCACTCCATTTGTAAATACATCTTTAAAGTATTAAAAGAGTTTATGAATTATGACGTAATATCTCTGAGCTGTGATTGGCCAGAAGTGAAAAACGCCGTGTACCGTGCTCAGAAAATGGCTCGTTGATCGATCCGCAAATCCGGCAAACGGTGCCGTACTATAACACACGGCACGGCACCGTTGCAGTGTGAATAGCATCATAGGATTTAGTGGAGATCGATTTTTTTTTGGTCGCCGTGGTGCCGTGCCGGGTTGCCGTACCGGATGCGGTGTAAACAGGCCTTAATTCTGCAAAACCAAACCGGGGGAGGGTTAAACCCGCTGGTGTTCACTAATTTTACAACATTATGGACTTAGCCACTAAACTCTGCTACCTTCATCCTTTATCCAACCATGCTTAAGGCAACATAGTATTAGAGGAACCATATCACAAACTATTGGCCATATCTCCTCTAAAGCCAAGAGAACTGCAGCTTACCTGTAAGGGCAACCAATATGTAAACTTATAGGTCTTATGGTCCCCAACACATCAAGTCCATGGCAAATAAACATGTACCCCAATCATGCAAGTCATGAGAATGCTGAGCTGCAATTGCACCACAGGCCCTCTCAGTGACTCTTTTGAATACCTTCTAGGAAATATAAAAAACTCCAGGCAGGTATCAGCACTTTAGTCCTGTTGCTGCAACGGTCCCCCAAGTGGACACCCACATCTTGCCCGGAGCTATCCGAACACGGCGAATAGTTAAAAAATGTCTTTGCAACATAATTGCTGCTGTGTAATAACAAACAAATCTGTCACCTTTTTTTTTAATTGCTCAGTTTCCATAATAATACTACCATGGCAACAACCCTGTTTTGACATTAATATGGCCTTAAGTGATTCGGATTATGACTGTAATAACTCAGGCAGTTTATGATATGTATATCAAGAATAATATTTTGTGTTTTCTATTGTGAAAACAGAATATATAACTCATTTTCAAACAATTGCTGGTGCGTTGCCATAGTAATGGGGCTGGTGCTCACACCCCAATATCGGCGTCAGTTTGAGACCAAACGAATAATAAGAATTATAATTCTTTTACCTGACTGTGACTTTGAAAGCACACCGAAAAAATGTACTCAAAAGAGCTGCTTGAAATAGATGTAATGCCTACTGAATATTTTCACGTTCATTTGTTGAATTACACATATATGTTATTTCCTATCTTATTACCATGGTAACAGCCCGAGTGGCCCGACATCCACCTTTGTGGCAGTCAGAGAGGATTATGATATCCAAGGTCCTAGCTAACGTACAGGGGGAAAAACATCCATTTCAGGTTGTGGAGACCCTTACTTTAAAAAGTGTGTTAGATAGTTACAGATTTTTTCACTAATATTTATTAATTCACCATAATGTTTCTATAGCAACAACCATGTTTTGACATGATGGTGACTTCCAATGACTCAGATTTAGCTGACAGAAAAACACCATTTCAGGCTGTACATACACATGTTCTATGTTTTGTGTTGAATAGTTACAGAAATATTCAATTTTTATCATACTGTTTCTATAGCAACGGCCATGTTTTGACATGACGGTGACTTCCAACGTCTCTGATTCTTCTTGCAATCAAATGGGCACCCAAAAAAACATATAGTTAGATGGTTACAATTTGTTTTTGTGATATTGAATTACAGATATATGTTATTTTCTAAAGTTCAATTCCTTGGTGTGTTACCATGGTAACATCCCTATGGTCACGCCCACTACCAACTTTATATAAAATAGGAAGAATATGAGTGCTGAGGGTCTTACCTAACAGAAAAACATGATTTAAGATTGCACAGACAGTTGTTTTCTTTTTGTATTGATAAATCATAGATATTTTCCACAAATATCAGCATTTTGTGGGACCGTTTCCATAGCAACGGCCCTTTTTTACACGCCCATGACTTCAAATGACTCAGATTGTGGTTGGAATCAGTGGGGCAGCTTGAAATACATATATTAGAGTCCTTACCATGTATATTTTATGCTGCTAAATGGCAAAATAATATATGGTATTTTCTAAATTCCAGTATTTCGTTATGTTACCATGGTAACGGCCCTAGCGGCCACGCCCACCAGGAACTCTATAGAAAACAGGCAGATTACGAGAGCTGGGAGTCCTAGCCAACAGAAAAACATGATTTAAGATTGTGCAAACAGTTGTTTTCTATTTTGTATTGATAAATCATAGATATTTTCCACAAATATCAGCATTTTGTGGGACCATTTCCATAGCAATGGCCCTTTTTACACGCCCATGACTTCAAATGACTCAGATTGTGGTTGGAATCAGTGGGGCAGCTTGAAATACATATATTAGAGGCCATAACATATATTTTATGCTGTTAAATGACAAATATACGGTATTTTCTAAATTCCAGTATTTCGTTATGTGTTACCATGGTAACGGCCCTAGCAGCCACGCCCACCATGAACTCTATGGAAAATAGGCAGATTATGATAGCTGAGGGTCGTAGCTAATAGAAAAATATAATCTAAGATTTTGTAGACACCTCTCTGTCTATTTTATAAAGATAAGTTTAGATATTTTTCCAAAATATAAATTTTTTATGGTACCGTTTCCATAGTAACGGCCATTTTTTGACATGACCGTGACTTCAAATCACCTAGATTTTGATTTCAATCAATCGGGAAACTCAAATACATATATATTCTGCGCACACCCATATATAAAAATATATCCTTTGGGAGAATCAACCCCCCCCCCCCCCCCCCCCCCACAGTAACGAGGACCTTTTGATACCCCGCCCCCCTCCCCCCCAAAAAGGAGAACATTCCCCCCTTCCCCCCACTAAATCAATTAGAGTCTCTCTAATGAAAAAAGAATGGACTCCAAACAACACTAAAAACAAAAAAGCAGGTCCAATCATGGGCGGATCCAGCATTTTGTATAGGGGGGGGGGGGACACAAATGCAGGTTTATCAAATTTTGGAGGGTGGAGACAAACAATTTTTTTTTCGTCAGACATTGAAAATTCGCTCGGGGGGTATGGGGGTCCATATTCCCTCCATAATTCCTGACAAGCAAAAAAAAAAAGGGGGGGTTGTTTTAAAAGGGGAGGGGGGGCACAATCGAAAAAAGGGGGCACAGTGCATATTTATCTTTGAAAAGTTGGGGGCACGGGCCGGGTGTGACCCCCACCCCTAAATCCGCCACTATGTCCAATCAATTTGACTAATCATAATAATTCGTTTTTATTTCCACCATATTATGATAAGGGTCTTATATATCATCTGTTTGGAGCCACTGGGCTTTAACTCTTTACAAATGATGGGACTTTATGCCCTTCTGGCTCCAGACGATATTATTATCTTCTTATAATAAGGGTCTATAATGAAAGACTTAGTAAATTTGGTCTAGAAATAAAGACTATCGCGCCAAAATAACCAAATCCGCTGCTGGAACAAAATCTGCCGTATAATTATGACGCGGCGGATATGGTTCTCGCGGGAACGATATCCGCCGGCGGATTGTGTACTCGTTACATGATACGCCACCACGACCTGCCACCACACCGGCTTGCGTCCGGGTTCATCGAGTATAATATAGTTGATTTCGAGTAATTTGTTACATTCCTGCGTGATAACCTGATGAGTGCAGGTCGAAAAGCTTCGTTATCAGGTCTCATTTTCGTGCCACATATTTCCTTCTTTCGTTATGCTCAATGAACAATATTATGCTACATTGAACAAACTTATTCAGTCATTTATTTTTTTGTTTTTAACCTCAACTTTTTTTTCCTGGTCATCTTTACCCTTTTGGCTTCCCGTCTCCATCGATCTCTTTACCTTAAACTATTTCACCACCAGGAGCTTTACATGCTTTCCTGTTATAACTAGATCAATGACCATTCAATGCCCGTTATCCTTCTCATCGTATATATTTCACTTCTAAACCTTTTGGTTTTCTTAATTTCTCCATTATTTCGATTTATCTCGATTGAGTGTTTTATATTTTCTTTTCTCCAATCACCCCTTTGTTCGGAAATTTTATCTTTTGTTGACAATCTTTATTTTCAGTTATTCATCCCTCTGCGACAGCTCTTATCTTTTGTGCATCTCTTTCTTTCTTTGCCTGCATCTTACATCATGAAAAGAAACAGAAATACATTATTATTTTTGTTACTCCATCATTAAATCATGGAACCTTTTTTGACAATCCAATGAAAAATTGGATTTGAAATTTGTTTAAAATCTTCTAATCCAAAAAGGCAAATTTAGAGGAACAATGGTTGATAATAGAAACGTTCATACAGACGATGTTAATTTGCACTATTTCCTGGTAATGTATATTTGTATTCTGAGATTAACAATGAAATACACAATATAATTGATTGAATTACAAAGGAAAAGTTAATATATATATCAAATAGCTCCGTTCAAAATACGACCTCGTATTTACATACGTTTTCATCAAGTAAGACGTTCTTTCGAACGCTGCAAGCGCCCTCTATGAACTACTTAAGGCGTTCTCACAATTATCGCAAGAAAGAAGCAATACAGAAGAAGTTTATAGTTAGAAATATTTGACATTCATGAGAAGAGTAATGAAAACAAAATGAGAAATAAAAGAGTTTTTTTTTTACTTAATCAATATTTTGCTTCACCACATTACCCTAAGTGTAAGACAGCTCTCTAGCTAGCAGACTTAAAGCAGTAAGGCAGTTTGTAACTATAATTTGCTCATGTGCAGATAAAGGTCGTTTTTACCGAGCATAACGTAGGACCGTAGGACACAATCAAATAAGGGGGGGGGGGGGGGTAAACTTGAAAACTTGAAAATCAAGGGTTTCAACTCTTACTAAGTACTTTATTTGGAATTCAAGAGCTACAATCATATTTTCAAAGAATCTTACTTAGAAGATATTACGACTGTCTCTCTTTATATACAGTTATTGTTTATTTAAACAAACTGCAAATTTCATTTTACAATGATTGCTTTGCCATATATCCGTAAAAACTTTCTATGCCTAAAGTTGTCAAATAATTAATGTACGGAGTAAAAGGCTTTTTGGTTAGTTGTTAACTGCATTCATTTGTTTCATGAATAATTCTCGCAGCTTTTTATATGAAGCAATGCATGGAACTGTTCTATGAAATATATCCCTACACCCGCCAGAGAAGTGTTTTTCAATCTGTGATTTTAGCGTTCAAAATTTATCCAGCAAAACTGGAATTTCAAACTACGGTAGTTTATGTATTCCTTTAAGATGAGATCAATTAAGAGTGCATTATTGCTGGATATTGGCTGGATAATATAATAATATTCCAGCAAGACAATGGACCTACGAGTAAGTAAATGGGTATCATATCTTTTGAAGGAAAGTGTTAGTGCCCGCCCTAGTCATTTATTATATACGGCTGTCATGAATGCGTTCAACACATTACATAGAATATGTTTTAATATTCAAAGCTACGGTCACAAAAGTTCGTACGAACGATGCGTTCGAAAATTCAGTGACTGTTGGAAGTTTGAGGATTTGAACTTCGTACGTTTGGCTTTATACCCCCTAAAACTAGACGATTGCACAAATTGTGTACCTACGCCTTACGAACACCTTCCGAACGCCTTACGAGCACCTTACGAACGCCTTACAAACGCCAAGAATCGTTCGTAAGAGCGCTGTACGGACCTCCGTTCGTAAGGCGTTCTTATGAACGCCGCAAGAGCCCTCTATAAACTACGTAAGGCGTTCTCACGACTATCGTAAGAATGCAAGGCTTCTAGAATTGTATCTGGACCCTACAAAATCTTCCGTGGTTCATACGATGTTCTTACGACGTTCGTACGGCCGCTTTACGAGGAGGGGGTTTCGTACGACGTTGAAAAAAAATCTTGGACAAGACCATCGACCAGGCTGGGAACTTACGAGCGGTCTTCTAACGGTCTACGAACGCTGGTTCCGTACAGCCTTCTTGAGAAGATCTTCGAAATGGTCTAAAATAATTCGTACGGCATTCGTAGCAGTTCTTAATGGTATTTGTGACCGAGGCTTTAGTCGGTAACATGGGCGTTAATCGTTACGTAACTCTATTCATCATGGGGGGACGGCTATTGTGTCGCCCCCCCCCCCCCCCCCCCATGATGAATAGAGTTACGTCACGATTAACGCCCATGGTCGGTAACATATATTTTTGTATGCATTACCCATTGGGCAGTGCCGCAGTGATAATTTGATTCAGGGCTGGCGGATCCTTTTCGGTCCCTCCATTATGATACCAAATTGATTGATTTGATAGGTACCTTCATAAAACACACATTTAGATATCTTTGTTCCTGTGCTGGGAAAAGAAAATCGAACCGGTTCGATTTTAAAAAGAAGAACGCAACAATGCGTGCAAACGAATGAGTGCATATGAGCGCATACAGAGCGATTGTACAGCTTTTTTTTTTTTTTTTTTTTTTTAATTCATCTCAGTCTAATCTCTCTTTCTCTTTCTATCTCTCTCTCTCTCTCCCTCTCTGATGTTATAATATACTCACATTTAAATGGATGTAATCCGATGATTAAGAATAATGTGAATCCTGTCCTCCTAAATGTTTCCACGAGGTATAGAAACTGGTGGTGTGGTTGTGGATCTTCTTCAGCTTTGAGAGAGAAGATTGAGAGGGTTTTCAAAAGTTGATTTTAAAAAATTGCTAGAGATGATTTAAACTCACACCTTATCCTATAACTCAATAAACCAATGTGTTATCCGTTGCTAAAGTTCTTTTTTTTTCTGACTCATGTTTTACGAGGTGGAACATTTCGGCGTGGAATCATATACGAGCTTAGCAGAGATGAATGGTAGAGCAATCTAACAAAAGGAAATTGTTAGACCTGTTGTGACTTTTCTCTTGAAATAGTTACAGGCAATTTGCAGTGGTGTACATGCAGACTGGTGATCTCGATCATATTTGACAATAAATAATAATGTATTATTCTTTTAAGTGAGCATCACACGATTTTCCTCGTCCGGTTGGATGGACAAATTTATTGTTAGGTGATATGTGCAAAACTATGCATCAAGGGTTATCATGTTCTTCATGTAATAGGTTACGAAAATTAAATATGCAAATGAAGGTTCCCCAAGGTACCAATGATTATCGCCGCTGCATTCCCCATATCAAAATAGAGCTACTTTTGCACACGTCACTATTATAAAACCACAAGGCACGGAAGCAGAAGCACCTCCCCTTTCGTCGTGTAGATAGCAGCATAATTTTAAAAGGTTTATTTGTTTAGAGTGAAGTTTGTGTATTCACTCTTTACGACACAGAGTTTGTATTGGAGGAGAGTTTGGTATGATCCCTCAACACACACACACACGCCCACATACGCGCGCGCACAAGCACACCATAACTCTTTCATCTGCATTCCCCGGACTGAAAAATCAAATTCTTTTAATTCTCCCATTTTTTTTGGAATTTAGGATCCAGACATGGGGTAAAATATCTTAGAGTATCCTAAGGTTAATAATGCTACGAGGGGCAATCCATCCTCTCATCACCATCAGATGGAACCCCGTTATTATTTTGTCTCTAATTTGTTTTTGACATTTTCTACACAAAAAATATTCTTGTCTCTTCTAACTTGAGATAAGCGTGCAAGTACACAGTCTCTTCAGCGACTCATCTTTACCCACGCCGATGAAATCGGCAGGGTTATGTAAAGCGCTCCGTATGTTTGTTTGTTTGTTTCTTTGTGTACAGGATAATGAGAGAACATGGTGAACGGATTTGCACCAAATTTTTAGGGAATGTTCGGAAAGTGACAGGAAAGAATCGATTAGATTTTGGTGATGATTGATTGACCCCTGCCAATTCTGTGTGACCTTGAAGTTTTGACCCTGTAGTAAAGTATAGGAACTTCAATTCGGATAGTGACAGGAAAGAAACTTGAAAGTTTGAAGACCCCAATCAAAACCCTCATTACTTCGTCTCACCAAAAATCTATTTCAGGTTTATGAATTCTAGAACACCAATTATTGGCCATTTCACTTCAAATCCATACGAGCCTGCAATGAATATTCATATCTATTGTTTCCCGCCAATATGTATCCCAGCAACAAGGGATTTTTCGCGCGCTGGAACTGCGAAATCGATAGCGGCTATCGCAATACCTTTTTTTTATCTACAACTTCAGTTAGATTCAGGCTACCCTAGCACGTCCAATTTCTCCTCTATTTCTTATCTTTTGTGCATTTCTGTTTATTTTCCCCGGTTTTCCACTTTGTTGTGGAAGTTTTTGTGATTTATTTTATCCTGGTGGACGTGTAGTACGTGATTTTAATTGTTTCTGTGAAAATCCGGTGAGTTTGTTCGACGTGAGTGAGTCTATCGCACTCGCGAGTGTTCACGTGTGTTGTGAATGGGCTGCGTGGTTGTGAGTACGGTAGTGAGTACGGTAGTACAGTGCCTGTGTAAGCCTAGTGGGATTGAACTTTTTTCTTTGGTTTACTTACGGTCCTGTCATTTGAGCTTTGAGTTAGTTTATAACTAGGCACAGAGCTAACTCACTCAGCTCAGTCACCACCCATCAACAAAGTCAAAGTGTATACTGGCGTACATTCGGCGAACCTCACCAACCAAATTTTGCAAATCCACAAGAATATTAAAATAACTCATTTATGTCTGTTTGAGTGGATTTCGTAGTTATATAAAATATATACAAAAACTGCATGTATTATTTTAATATGCTTGTGGATTTGCAAAATTTGGTGGCTGAGGTTCGACGAATGTACGCCAGTATACACATTGACTTTGTTGATGGGTGGTGACTGAGCTGAGTGAGTTAGCTCTGTGCCTCGCATGCATGTCATTTTGAAGTCGAGATCCAACTTATTTTGTCGTCATTTTTATTTTATTCAAGCCCGATGAAAAAAAGAACAAAACAAAACCTATATTGAGTTTACTTTCTTTTTATACACGACAGGGGAAGGCGTGGGTCTGCCGCCTTTGACGGCCTTTCTAGTTTTATTAGATTTTTCCTCCAACACACCATGTCAGATTGGCCGGTTAGTATGTAGTCATCAGTTAGGCTTAACTGTAAACTGGCTGTCAACCAGCATTCTCGTATGGCTGATCTTAACAGAAGTTTGCAACCACACGGAAGAAGAAGAACTTAGTGTGAGAAACCCCAATTGCAATGTAAAGATAGAACATGAATACATTTACTAACACTGACATGACTGAACACTGAATACAAATTGCTAACATTTTTTTCCTCTCCACGCCACACTCTCTGACATGTCTAATTAATTACTTTTAGGGGAGGGTTGTTTCAATAAATAAAATATCTTTTTCAGATTTTTTCAAGGGTGGGGACACACAAAGTTATGACTTGGATATGGCAAAATTTATTGGGGGGGGGGGGGGGGAGATGTGCATCTTGTTATCTATCCCCTTTGAATGGCTACTGCTTACAAAAATAATCGCAACAAAACAAAACCTATATTGGGTTTACTTTCTTTTTATACACGACAGGGGAAGGCGTGGGTCTGCCGCCTTTGACGGCCTTTCTAGTTTTATTATATTTTCCCTCCAACACACCATGTCAGATTGGCCGGTTAGTATGTAGTCATCAGTTAGGCTTAACTGTAAACTGGCTGTCAACCAGCATTCTCGTATGGCTGATCTTAACAGAAGTTTGCAACCACACGGAAGAAGAAGAATTTAGTGTGAGAAACGAAGTAGTCCTAATACGTAAAGTATTACTGTGAAAAAAAGAGAAGGCAAATAACATTACAACATTATAAACCTGTTTTGAACAATGACAAAAATGTGTGTTATTTTCCCTTGTCCGTAGCATGGATAAAATAAATATTTCACAGCTGTAGGGAACGATGCGCAATGTTTATGAAGTGCTATAGGTTTTCCCGGCCAATTTCGTATTGTTGTCGGTCCATTTGATAGAGCATTTATTCAATTTAGACAATTTAGCCAAGAGGACACGCTCGGTATTTTAATTTCATTATTTATTCGTTCAAATTAATTTTTTGGAGCATTCAGATTACATTTAACCTCATTCTAATTAGTACTTTTTCAACTGAAATTCATTAAACAAGCATGAATTCGCAAATCGTTCATTCAATTTAGAATTATGTAGTCACGTGAACACAAATATAGTGCGCTCGTTCATTCGAATTCATTTCTAGGCATCCAATTTAACACGTACTTAAGTCAATTTAGCAGACGTCTTTAAGCGTTTATTCTTCTACTTTTTTGTTCAATTCTTTCATCATTGTTTTGTATGAGCATCAGAATATTTCATATTTTCGGATTATTCTTTATTCCTGTATCATCTTGGCAACTTTTCTTTCAATGGTGTTTTGTGTGTGGAGGTTTCAATTTACTTCGTGATTATTTCTTTCATATGTCTTTCATTATTTGCATTGGGTGGGTGTTACATTAATGCTAACTAATTAATTATTAAAGAATACAGTTCTTAGATCAGTTCTAGCCATCAATTTGTTGGCGGGCCAAGCACCTTGGGAGGTATGTATGGGTGTGGTTAAACCACCGGATGGCTTTCTCTTGCGTTATTGCGTCAGTATTTCATCGAGCTGCCTGCTGAACGAGGTCGATTCTCCACTCCTGCATGTTGACCCCAGCTTCCTGTGCTGCTTCTCTGTCGCCTACCCTCTGCTGCAACTCCGGGCGGGCCAGATCTCGTTTGATGGCTGCCTTAAACGCAGAATGAGCCATCTCCACGCAGTTGAGAAATGGAGAATACGGAGGAAGAAACTTCAAATGAATCCTTGGGCTTGCATCACGAGGTAGCTGAGCTCTTACATGAGGACGTGCGTTGTCTAAAATCAGGTACACGTCCTCATCAGGGGGGAAGACATTCTCGCATTCATGAGCGGTGGTAGCCAGGAAAGCCTCGAAAGTTTCCCTCGTCACCGTTTCCACTGCAATAGTGTGGTTGACGAGCCCAATCTCACTTGAAACTGCAAAAGTGATATTGCACTGCCGACCGCGTTGGCCATGTACGACCCGACGTGCAGGGACCCCGCGTTGGGCTCTTCCAAAAGAGCGTCTGGTCCAGAAGTTGTAGCCGGTCTCATCAATGTAGACACAGTGTGCAACGACACCCTCTGCCATAAACCACTGTGCGTACTCCATGCGCTTGTCTAGGATTATCGGTGAATTTCTAGCATGTGGGACATCCTCGGCCAGTTTCGTCGTGATGGGCATTCCTTCAAGTGCTCTAGCAATAGTAGAGACGGATACCGGGGTCTTCTGCGGAAGAGCTGCCCGTAGATCTATCTTCAGTTGCTCAGGGGTGACTAAGGGGTTACTGCTTACAGTGGCTTGGAGACGAGCTCTCATTTCGTAACCCATCTTCACGTTTCGCTCGCCTCCCCTTTTGCGTCTCCCGGTTCGGAGATATGTGGCCACAATTGATCTGGCCGTTGAGCGCTTTATTCCGAGCGTGTCGGCCAGTTCTAGGTAGTCAAGGTTATGTCCCTCAAATGCTTCTATAAGTCTTTCTCTATCTTGTTGAGATATGCGCCTGTAACTTGTGCTGCCATGACTGTACCGAAGAAAATGAAGGGGCTCTGTCGTACTGGTATATATATATGCCTTATGGCATGTATGAAAGAAGAGGGGCGTTACAGAACAACAAATTCGAGTTTTTTACTGCTTAAAGGAGAATTAACCTCAAACAATAAAGACGATAGTGTTCAAAGGTGTAATTTATTCTTACTTGTTAGACTATATGGCTTCGCGTCAAAATATACGAGATCGATACGAATCAAGATTTTCTGATCAAAATGTATCATCTGCTAGCAATATGTATCGTCTGCTAGCAATACATGGGGGCTGCCATTTTTTTTTATGTGTACAAGAAGATTTTCTTAATCCAAATGCCCAATTGCCTTTTTCAAAATTAAAAACCCTTTTGAAATTAAAAATATAGAATAGATATGTCAATTTATTTTTAAACTGAAGATTTCCTTATATATTTCTGTTGAAAATCGATATTCGCTTCATAGAAATCTATTTTCTCGATACTGGACGTATGGGACGGAGCAAATTAATTCAAATTTTATGGATGCTTCTTCCCTGAGCATCTATAGCGGCAAGCTATGCATTTACCTGATTTCGGATAATGGGACTTGAAAAGTCAGAATGCATGTTGCATATATGATGTTCTGCTTTGTTTGGCAAACCCAAGAAAATAGATTTTTGTTAAGCAAAACCAGACAATTTTAAAGTATCATTATAAAGATTTAATTTTTATAATACATGTAAACACCCACTTTATATTTTTCGTCACATATGGGATTTTAGTTAATGAAGAAAATCAATTTAGGTCTTGGATTCAAAATTATCTTCCTGACTGGAACATTTCTCAATGGTTCATGTACAACTCCAAATCAGCAAGAAAATGGCAGCCCCCATGTAAATGATACCGGGTGTTGGAATATCTTTATTTATACCCTTTTCTAATATCTTATTAGAAAATGATTTAGGCCAATAAGTAGGAATATAACTATTACACCTTCCAATATAAGTAAATTTGTAATCAGGGGTTAATTCTCCTTTAACTGTGTGTGGCCGAAACAAAAATCACATTTAAATACATATGTTCTCACCTTTTAAAATGGAAATAAAAACTATGAGGTAATTTGACTGAAAATGTTGGTAATTTGGATGCCCATCCACGAAATTGAATGACTGAAATAACCCCTTCGACCGGTGTTGGCGAATTTGACTGAATATAGAGCACGTGTCAATTTGAAGACCCCTTTTATGAATTCGAAAGGCACATGTGCAAATTTCATTGTTCGAAATGTTAAATTGAATGTACAAGTTGCAATTTCGAAAGACAGAATGCGCCGTAACGAGGATTTTTGCTAAATTGAATGAACTTTCTATCAAACACACTGACAAACGTGCGAAATTGGCCGGGAAAACCTATATTTCCCACATGCATCTATAGCCCACTTGTTCCAGCCGGTTCTCTTGAATCTTCATGAATGAAGAAACAGTTTTTTGATTATATCCCTTGAGGGTCATATCAGTCTCAAGACATTCAAATGATTTAAACTGGTCATGATTATTGACAACTTTTAGACTCAAAGTAGATCTGTGCAGTATAGCAACTCCCCCTCCACGACGTTGCTTCCTGGGTTTATTAACAATTTTGAATCCTGCTGGAGTTATTCTAGTAGCATCTGACCAGTCACCACTCTTGAACCAGGTTTCAGTTAGAGTTAACACATCTAGATCATGAGTTATCAGATGATCCACAATCAAGTAAGATTTATTACATGCAGACTGACAATTGATTGATCCTACCTTGAACTGGCCACTAGGTTTCTGAGGTTTTATACCGCCTTTCTTACCACCACGGTGACCTCTATGTCCACTCCTAATCCTCTTAATTCCAAGGTCCTTCAATTTCTCAAATGTTGGTAAAGGAATCCTCCTATGAAGGTAGCTCATAGACTTCCATATTAGTGAGAAGCAGGAGGGGGGAGCTCTTTGAGCTGAGGAGTGAGATGGAGAAGAAAGAGGCTGAAGTTCAATCTCTTTCTAAGTCTGTGGCCAGCCTCCAAGATGAGGTTGAGAGTTTCAATCAACAAGTGAATGAGCTCGAACAGTACAGCAGGAGAAATTCCATCCGTGTATTCGGGATCCCTGAGAGTGCGGATGAAGACACCGACCAGCTTATCATTGATAAAATGTTTAAGCATCTCCAATTTGGTTTAACCCCTGCTGACATTGATCGGTCACATCGCTGCGGGAAACCTCGGTCCGCCTCTAGTAAGCCCCCGCCCTGTACTTGTAAAGCTGGTCAAATATAAAACAAAGGCTGCTTTGATGAAGCAGAAGAAACGTCTGAAGGGGAAAGGTGTCTCCATCCAGGATGACCTCACAAGGACCAATCACCAGATCCTTATGAAGCTCTCCAACCATCCAAAGGTTGACGCGACCTGGTCAGTGGATGGAAAGATACATGCCGCCTTGAAGACAAATGTGGAAGGAATATCCATGAAAAAATCATTCACTTCTCTTCGTCAGATCTCTGTTTTGTAAATTAACGCCTACTGCATGCAGCGTCATATTTTTTGTTTTCACTCCAATATCTGACTATGCAACGGCTTGTCTCGAATGGGTGGGGTGCGGGAGCGGGATGGGAGCGGGATGGGAGCGGGAACGGGCACACCCTTTCGAGACAAGCCCCCCCGGTTATCTCGAATGGATGCGTTCCCAGCGAGAAGTTCAATGAACGCGCCACTTCGAGACAACCGGGGGGGCTTTCCTCGAATGGATGTGCTGAATAGACTTTTGTAACAGACGTTTTAGAAATTTTTGAAAAATGTACTCTTGCTGTTTTTTTTTTTTCGTTTTTCTTTTGTATAAGATGTAGAAAATATAATAAAAAAGTATCTAAAAAAGCTTTTGACAAGGAAATCATTATTTGTGCAAAAAAATAGGAGAATTTAATAATTATGCATCAAAACACACGGGGACGAAAGGGCAAGTGGCGTAGCTAGGATTTTTGTATTTATTTATTATTATTTTTGTTTGGCGTGACCTGGGCCCCGTAACATAAAGAGTGTTTAGCTGATATCGCTGAAACCATGACTGGAAAAATGAGGTAAGTACCTCCGTTTTATTCATATTATATGACGATGTCAATATTTTTTAATAAATCATAACAATAATTATGTAAAATTCTAATGTAAGTAGCATTCTATGACAATGAATTGTGCATATATAAAGATGAAAGCTGATATTTTACCGGAATTAAGACGCCTTTTTATCCTATCGCGCAACCCTGTTTCAGTGGCAAGAAGCACACGCTGACGGAACAACCAAAGGTCCTTCGCCCGTGATCTCCGGCAGACCTCGCGTTGCTTGCCCGGTGGGTTGTGTACGGCAGAATTTTTTTCTGACTTGGACGATGCAAATTTCATTGTGCTTGTAAAACTAATTGTGTATTTGTTATGATGGTATTATTATGACCCATGTCTCCTACTATTTCTTAACACACTTGGGCAAACCCACACAATAGGGGCCGGATTTTTTCCAAGCTATTACAAGGCCAACCAATAACAACATTCAACAGGCAAGCCCACTATGTTTAACAACAGTAATAATATTAACAACATGCAACAGGCAGGCCAAACATTTGGGCCTGCCTGTTGCAAGCATGTTGTTATTGGTTGGCCTTATAATAGCTTGGAAAAAAAATCCGGCCCCTATTTTGTGGGTTTGCCCAAGTGTGTTAAGAAATAAGAGACATGGGTCACAATAATACCATCATAACAAATACACAATTAGTTTTACAAGCACAATGAAATTTGCATCGTCCAAGTCAGAAAAAAATTCTGCCGTACACAACCCACCGGGCAAGCAACGCGAGGTCTGCCGGAGATCACGGGCGAAGGACCTTTGGTTGTTCCGTCAGCGTGTGCTTCTTGCCACTGAAACAGGGTTGCGCGATAGGATAAAAAGGCGTCTTAATTCCGGTAAAATATCAGCTTTCATCTTTATATATGCACAATTCATTGTCATAGAATGCTACTTACATTAGAATTTTACATAATTATTGTTATGATTTATTAAAAAATATTGACATCGTCATATAATATGAATAAAACGGAGGTACTTACCTCATTTTTCCAGTCAGGCTTTCACTAGTTTCAGCGATATCAGCGGGGAAATGTGGAATTGTCATAGTCTCAAGACAAGTCGTTATGTGTTATTTAAATTCATTGCAAAATTTAATAACGATTGATCGCTATGAATCATGCTCTAATAGCCTTTGACTGAAAGGGGGGGGGGGGGCTTTGTGTTACGGATTTTAGCGATTGATTGCCATTAGCGCTTGATCGGAGTTTATAAACACTCTTTATGTTACAGGGCCCAGGTCACGCCAAACAAAAATAATAATAAATAAATAAACACAAAAATCCTAGCTATGCCACTTGACCTTTCGTCCCCGTGTATTTTAATGCATAATTATTCAATTCTCCTATTTATTTTGCACAAATAATGATTTCCTTGTCAAAAGCTTATTTTAGATACTGTTTTATTATATTTTCTACATCTTAGACAAAAGAAAAACGAAAAAAAAAAACAGCAAGAGTACATTTTTCAAAAATTTCTAAAACGTCTGTTACAAAAGTCTACTCAACACATCCATTCGAGGAAAGCCCCCCCCCGGTTGTCTCGAAGTGGCGCGTTCATTGAACTTCTCGCTGGGAACGCGTCCATTCGAGATAACCGGGGGGGCTTGTCTCGAAAGGGTGCGCCCGTTCCCGCTCCCATCCCGCTCCCATCCCGCTCCCGCACCCCACCCATTCGAGACAAGCCCTATGCAACTATACTATTTCTAAAATCTCCCAGAGGTTTCCTTTTTTTTTCTGTTTCATTGTTCAATATGACTCAAGTTGTAGTTTTATGTATTTTGTGCTACTCCATGTCATTGGTTACAGTTGTACATAATGTACTTGTATTAAAGATTTTCTCTGTATGATTGTATTTGTGTATGTGGTTATGTATGTTTGTGTGGATTTGTGGGTGTACGTGTCAGTGAATTCCATTGTATTGTATGGCTCTCCCAATATGTTTCTTCTTGGTTTGGTATTTCATTTCGATTATGGTTGTGTTTATAAAGCTGCTGATTTTCTATTGTGGTTTGATTTAATATTTATGTGTGGATGATAACTTTGATGATATATTTGATGTTGTAGTTATGAGTGTAGCTATGTTAATTGTAGCAATTTCCGATGTGATGATATCAGTAAACTATCTCTTCTACATGTTAACTCCAGAAGCCTCTTTAAAAATTTTGAAGATTTTGCTACTTTTCTTTCCTGTATTAAATACAATTTCACTGTGATTGGTGTAACTGAAACCTGGTTTAAACCATCTACAAATACAGCTATGTTTGATATTCCTGGGTATTCATTCATTCAGATTTTTCGGCCAAACAAAAGAGGTGGCGGGGTTGCATATTATATAAGAGAGGGTATTGACTACCAATTACGAAATGATTTATCGGATACAAATATAAATTCTGAATCTTTGTTTATATAAATTAATGTTTGTGATAACAAATATATTCTTGGTTGTGTATATAGAGCACCTGGAAATGATACAAGATCGTTCATTAATGAGTTTGATCATACAATGGAACTTTTAGTTAAAGAGAAGAACAAAATATATATCATGGGTGACTTCAATATTAATCTATTAAACATTGACATAGATGAAAAGGTGAAAGATTTTGTTGATCTTATGAACTCATATGGTCTATTTTCTTTAATTAATAAACCAACTCGTCTCACTTCTTCCTCTGCAACTTTAATTGACAACATATTTACAAACTGTGTTAATGACCATTTTAATTCAGGGATTTTTTGCTCTGATTTTTCTGATCACATGCCAATTTTTGCTATCAATAAAGGTGACTCCATTGCTGCCGATGACAAACGTAAACTATTTCGACGTGTTATCAGTGAAGATAAGATTGGTGTTTTCAAGCAAGAACTATCTAGCATTGATTGGTCCTGTATATATGAATTGCATGATGCTAATGACTCGTATGACTTGTTTATTAATACATTCTCAACTTTGTATGATTCGCATTTTCCTTTAGTTGAAATGAAGGGTAAGAAGAAATGTAGAAAACCCTGGATTACCCCAGGTCTCCTGAAATCAATCAATCAAAAAAATAAGTTGTATTATATATATGTAAAAAATCGAAGTGAGGTAAATCGGAAAAAGTATACTGATCATAAAAATCTGCTGATTAATATTGTCCGCCAAAGTAAACGGAGGTATTATGATGATCTATTTCAGTCAACTCAATATGACATTCGGAAGACATGGTCTCACATAAATGAATTGTTAGGGAAAAGAAAACAAACATCACTTCCAAATGCAATGCACCATAATGATTTATCGTTAACGTCTAATCAACAAAAGGCTGAATATTTTCATAAATATTTTATTAACTTGCCTTCTAAGATAAGCAACGATATACCTGTTGTCCAAACATCCTTTAGGGAATATTTGTCTGTACAACCTCACTCTTCCTCAATGTATCTAAGTCCAACGTCGCCATATGAAATTGTGAAATTTGCATCAACTCTAAATCCATCAAAGTCATGTGGCTCAGATGACATTTCTCCAAAGGTAGTAAAACTTTGCATACAGAGCATTGTTGATCCCTTATCGTATATCTTCAATAAGTCTTTGTCACAAGGTATTGTTCCACAAAAATTAAAGCTAGCAAAGGTAATTCCTGTTTATAAAAAGAATGATTGCAAATGTATAGAAAACTATCGACCAATTGCTTTGTTGCCTATATTCTCAAAGATTCTTGAAAAAATTGTGTATAAAAGACTGGATGATTATCTTCAATTGCAAAATGTCTTGATTCCCCAGCAATTTGGATTTCGAAAAAATAGTTCTACAAGCATGGGCGTATTGAATTTAGTCAATACTGTTATTAATGCCATCGATAGGGGAAAGTATTGTATTGGTGTATTTTTAGATTTGTCAAAGGCATTTGACACTATTGATCATATCATTCTCTTAAGTAAGTTAGAGCATTATGGTATCCGTGGCGTAGCTTTAGCGTGGTTTGAAAATTACCTACACAATAGACAACAATTTGTGGTGGTTAATGGAGTAAAATCACAACTGGGGAAAGTTAAATGTGGTGTACCTCAGGGCTCAGTCCTTGGTCCCTTGTTGTTTCTAATTTACATTAATGACATAATAAATTCGTCTGGTTTGTTTACTTATTCACTTTTTGCTGATGACACTTGCTTACTTGCTCATCATAAAAATATGTTATCTTTAATCACCTCTGTAAATAACGAAATTAGGAACACGTTTGAATGGTTTTGTTGTAATAAATTGTTACTAAATACAAGCAAATCACAATATGTTGTCTTCAGAACAAGAGGTAAAAAAACCCTGATAATATTCCTCCATTGATAATAGGTGGAAATCACATTGACCGAAGCCAAAACGTACGATTTCTTGGTGTCTTAGTAGATGATCATTTGTCATGGAAAGATCACCTCAATCATGTATGTACTAAAGTTTCTCGAAGCGTTGGTGTGATCTCCAAATTGCGCTTTTATCTACCAAAAGAAACCTTAATTACTTTGTATAATGCTATAGTTATGCCTCATCTGATGTATTGTAATGTTGCATGGGGAAATACATTTCTACATTCATTTATATGAATAAAATTCATATAAATAAGTTAGTAGTTCTTCAGAAAAAAGTTGTGAGATATATTACTCATTCAGACTATAAAAGGTCTTTATTCACCTACATATTTTACCTTTTGAAAGATTGGTTACGTTAAATTGCTTGATTTTCATGTTTAAAACATTGAATGCACATAATTCATTCTTGAAGGATGCTTTTGTTTTAAATTCTACCATTCATACTCACAATACACACCAAAGTAATTTTATTCATCAGCCTCTTGCGAGAACACAAATTGGGTTACAGTCGTTCATAACGGTTTGTATCAAGGAATGGAATAACTTGCCCTTGGAAATTAGGTCAGCTACAACATTGTCTAGATTTAAACATATGTGTCGTAAATATCTTGATGAAATATTGAAAACCAAGGCTAATTAGACTGGGAAGCCATTACATGTACATTGAGTCATTTTTACCTGGACTCATAGAGAGAAAGTGTGTGTGTGTATGTGTGTGTGTGGTGTGTGTTTGCATGTATGTACGTTAGTATATCGTTTATTTTTACCTATAATCCTATAATCACCTTGTAGATATGTTCCTATTTCATTGCCTAGTGCTTATAATGTGAATGATTTATAATCGTTTTTATATGTATCTTTGTGCATTGATAATCATTATCTTTATTACCATTGATATCACTCTTTTTAATTTTGTCCGGGGGCCCCTCCACAAGCTCTGCTTCTTCGGGGTCCCAACCCGTTCATTGTCCTCTTTATGTTATCTATATAAAAATGTCAATATCTAACTGTCTGCAATAAATTGGTAAATAAATGAATTGAAATTGAAATTGAGTTTAAGTTCACAAGTACTGTACTGTATCATGACATAAGTCCTAAATTCCAGTCACATGTAAACTAGAGAAGAGTTATCAAGCAATCAAAGCAAGTGTCCCACTCAATGAAGAAGGGAACATCACAATGAGGCTTTATTGTGCTACTCCAGGCCTGACTGGTCATCATGAATAGGCCATTAATGAATACAGTCTTGTAAGCTGTCTTGTAAGCTGTCTTGTAAGCCACACACAAAGTCAGACTCCAAAACAGCATGAATAAGTATGCATGGGACACACAGTAAACTTCAAACTGGCAGTCACTCGTGACCACAACAAAATTGGTCACCAAACTTCTCAGAACCAGAACCACAAAACGTCCTGAAAACTGTCCAGGTTCTTCCCCACTATCATATCAGACAATCAGTGCTCAAGCAAGCTGACAGGCCCCCAGCAAAAGTGTGACAAAAGCAACAAATTATAGGAGCCAAAGTGGGTCGCTGCTTCACAGCGCGCACACACAGATGGTGAAAAAGAACAAAGTAGTCTGTTCTATCATTAACCCGTTGCCTACTGTGTTAAACATATGGGCCGTATTCACAAAGGAGGTTTAAATTATGGGTAAGGTTTAAACCTCCCTAAGCGTACTAAAATAAGCGCAAATAAGCGCACATTGCCCATGCGCGCGCTCAAAGAAAATTTATGATTGGATTGGATTCAGTGCGCACGTACGCTTAAAACATCCGGGAGGGGTTTTAAACCATGGTTTAACCAAATACCTCCTTTGTGAATTCGGGCCATGGGGATTAAGAAAATTCAGTAGTCAATGGGTTAAAATGAACAATAGGGGAGCATGGTGAGAAAATTTGTTCTACATATGAAATAGGAGAGTTATCCATGTATGACATCATACATCGTGATCGCAATGGCAATAGGAGATTCTCAATATTTTTTAAGATCTTGGTTTTCAAACATCCATATCTCTCTTATTCTGATCACTTCATGTTGCAGTAGAAATTCACGATCAGAAATAGTGGAATACAAATTGAAACCCTTACTTTGAGATGGACTCCATATTGATTCGGAGTGGGTTTATTAGTGAAGTTCAAATAATCGGCATGAAAAAATATTTATTTTCATATATTTAAAAAAATATTAATTTTTTTCTTTGGCAATTATAAATTATAAATTATAAATTATAAAACAAATATAAAGTATGTAAGATTCATTCAAATTCAACTTATTCACATCCATCAACTGGTATTTTTAAAATCACATTCCCACATGATCATGGTTTATGACTGGTTCGGGCTTATGGTAATGTAGTGGGTCGTATCCGGACAACTACCCCCCCCCCCCCCCGGATAACCACCCCTAGGATAACCACCCTCTAGAACAACTACCCCCTAGGACAACTACGCCCTAAGGCAACCACCCTCTAGGACGACTACCCCCTAGGACAACTACCCCCGGATAACTACCCCCAGACAACTATCCTAGGACAACCACCCTCTAGGACAACCAACCCCTAGGACACCTACCCCCTGGACAACCACCCCCCGGATAACCACCCCTAGGATAACCACCCTCTAGGACGACTACCCCCCCCCCCCCCTAAGACAACAACCCCCGGATAACTACCCCCAGACAACTACCCCCTAGGACAACCACCCTCTAGGACAACTACCCCCTGGACAACTACCCCCAGACAACTACCCCCTAGGACAACTACACCTAGGACACCTACCCCCCTAGGACAACTAACCCCTAGGACAACCACCCTCTAGAACAACTACCCCCCGGACAACTACCCCCAGACAACCACCCTCTAGGACAACTACCCCCTACGGCAACCACCCTCTAGGACGACTACCCCCCTAGGACAACTACCCCCCGGATAACTACTCCCCCCCCCCAGACAACTACCCCCTAGGACAACCATCCTCTAGGACAACTACCCCGGACAACTAACCCCCCCCCCCCCGGAGAAATACCCCCTAGGACAACTACCCCCAGGACAACTACCCCTGGACAACTACCCCCCGGACAACTACCCCCTGGACAACTACCCCCTAGGACAACTACCCCCAGGACAACTGCCCCCGGACAACTACCCCCTAGGACATATACCCCCTGGACAACTATCCCCCAGGACAACTACCCCCGGACAACTACCCCCGGACAACTACCCCCCAGACAACTGCCCCCTAGGACAACTACCCCCTGGACAACTACCTCCCGGACAACCACCCTCTAGGAAAAGTACCCCAAATTGGACTTAACATCACATTGAACAAGATTGTGCTCGCTCGCTACACTTGCTCGCCAAAATAGAAATTTCTGCCCCGACCTGCAACAATAAAGCCCAGATAATATACCAAATTTTTGTCTTCGCTCGTGCTTTCCCGCTTAATTGTTCCTCATCCAACTTCCAACAATAAAACTTAGTTTATCACATTAAAACAAAAAAATAGTTTATATTTACTATTATTTAAAAAGAATTTTGTTGTTGTTGTTGTTGTTGTTTTTTTAATGCATGAAGGCAGGTATTCCCATGTGCAATATCAACTCTCCATTAGATGTTTTGCATGATCAACAATTAAGGGGGGGGGGGGCGGGAAGGAAAACAAATATTCCCGCCGTTTGTCACAAACCCCCCCCCCCAAAAAAAAAACCCCTCTCCCTCATGCACAATAATGCAACTCGTTACAAAGCTACCAGCCAATCGAGTATTAAGGGAAACTAGCATTGTGGTCGGTCGATATCATGGATGAGAAATTCAACTGTACAATGCACCATCAAACACCGAGTTTAAACACCCAACTTTTAAAACAAAAATGTAATGCCAGGGGAAATCCCCCCCCCCCCCCCCGTGATCATGGGTATAGATAGACACATTTAAAGGAGAATTAACCCCTGATTACAAATTTACTGATATTGGAAGGTGTAATATATTCCTACTTGGCCTAAATCATTTTCTAATAAGATATCAGAAAAGGGTATAAATAAAGATATTCCAACACCCGGTATCGTCTCCTACTCATTTACATGGGGCTGCCATTTTCTGCACTGATTCCAGTCAGGAAGATATTTTGAATCCAAATCCTAAATTGATTTTCTTCATTACCTAAAATCCCATATGTGACGAAAAATATAAAGTGGGTGTTTACATGTATTATAAAAATTAAATCTTTATAATGATACTTTTAAATTGTCTGGTTTTGCTTAACAAAAATCTATTTTCTTGGGTTTGCCAAACAGAGCAGAACATAATATATGCAGCATGCATTCTGACTTTTCAAGTCCATTATCCGAAAGCAGGGGAATGCATAGTTTGCCGCTATAGATGCTCAGGGAAGAAGCATCCATAAAATTTGAATTAATTTGCTCCGTCCCATACGTCCAGTATCGAGAAAATAGATTTCTATTAAGCGAATATCGATTTTCAACAGAAATATATAAGGAAATCTTCAGTTTAAAAATAAATTGACATATCTTTTCTCTATTTTTAATCTCAAATGGGTTTTTAATTTTGAAAAAGGCAATTGAGCATTTGGATTAAGAAAATCTTCTTGTACACATAAACAAAATGGCAGCCCCCATGTGCTGCTAGCAGACGATACATATTGCTAGCAGATGATAAATTTTGCTCAGAAAATCTTGATTCGTATCGATCTCGTATATTTTGACGCGAAGCCATATAGTCTAACAAGTGGGAATAAATAACACCTTTGAACACTATCATCTTTATTTTTGAGCGTAATTCTCCTTTAACCCACGTGGCGAGGTGAATTTTATCATTATAATGCACCAAAATCCTATTTATAACCAGATTTCCAAAACGGATACTCATATCCTTACTGATTGTTGTAACTACTCTATGCACTACACATATTATTGTGCACGATACAACCAGCCTGCATGGGAAGTTGGTAGAAAGGGGAAAAGTGAAATACATTTAAAAAGAGCAGCTCGAGATAGATGGAAGGGAAAACAAAGAAATACATAAGGAAAGAGAAGAGGATAGATGCAAGGAAAACATATCCTATCCACTACACACTTAGAAAAAAAGGTTCAGGTTTGCACCCTAAATGCAACACTGGCAGCACCCTACATGAAAAGGGTGCAAAAATGCACCTTTTTTCTTGTTTGCACCCTTTAATGCCCGTTTGCATCCTAAAAGGTGCAGACATTTTTGCATCCTAAGGGTGCAAATTTGTACCTTTTCTAAAAGGTACAACTCTGCACCTAGTAAGGGTGCAAAATGTAGCTAACTGCACCCTTAAAGGTGCAAAAAGCTTCTTAGGGTGCAAAGTTGCACCCAAAAAGGTGCTGCCAGTGTTGCATTTGAAGGGTGCAAAATTCTACCTTAATTTCTAAGTGTGTATCCTGATGTATTTCTTTGTTTTTCCTTCCATCTATCCTCTTCTCCTTCCTTCCATACATCCTCTTCTCATTCCTTATGTATTTCTTTGTTTTTCCTTACATCTATCCTCGCCCTTTCCTTATTTATTTCTTTGTTTTACCTTCCATCTATTATATTCTCTTTCCTCATGCATTTCTTTGTTTTTCCTTCCTCTACAGTGGAAACTCGATATCAGGAGGTCTGATATAACAATATTCCTGATATGACAAAGTAATATTCCGGACCAAGCTCTTTACAATCTCTTGTTTTTTAATCCTGATATAACGAAATTGCTCCTATAACGAGGCAATTTCGATGGTCCGAAGGACCTTTGTTATACTGAGTTCCCACTGTATCTCTAGCTTCTCTTTTCTTATGTATTCCATTTCCCCCCTTTCCCAGGCTGGCTGTATGATCGTGCAAACTTACATAGAGTAGTTACAACAAGGATGTGCGCTGATGACTTAGACTCTTTCACTAGAGCACTTGCATGATTTTTTTTTCGCGAAATTGCCTACGCCACGGTGTAAAACGAAAACGCGCCCCCCGGACAACTACCCCTTAGGGCATCCACTCTTTAGGGCATCTTCTTGACAAATACCACCTAAGGTAACTACCACAGGGACATTAACGACTTAGGGTAATTATTAATCGGAAAACAGCCAACATACTCTCACCCATGGCATGTAGGTCAAGTATCCCCCAAACAGTTACAACTCCCAGGTACTCCATGTCAGGGGAGGACGTGGAGTGGGGGGGAATTAGGGGGGCGGGGGGACTAAAAATCAGTTAGGATATGAGTATCCGTTTTGGGGAAATCTGGTTATAAATAGGATTTTGGTGCATTATAACCGGGGGGGGGGGGAGATTTCCCCTGGTATTACATTTTTGTTTTAAAAGTTGGGGGTTTAAACTCGGTGTTTGATGGTGCATTGTACAGTTGCATTTCTCATCCATGTTAACATGATTGTATATCCCATACTATTTGTTTAAATCGACCAACCACAATGCTAGTTTCCTTTAATACTCGATTGGCTGGTAGCTTTGTAGCAAGTTGCATAATTGTAGAGTGCGTGAGGGAGAGAGGTTGGGAGGGGGGTTGTGACAAACGGCTGGAATATTTGTTTCCCCCCCCCCCTTAATTGTTGATCTTGCAAAATATCTAATGGAGAGTTGATATTGCACATGGGAATACCTGCCTTCATGCATTCATACAAAAAAAAAAAAAAAAAAAAAATTTAAATGATATAAACTAGTTTTTGTTGTTGTTTTTTTAATGTGATAAACTAAGTTTTATTGTTGGAAGTTGGAGGAGGAACAATTAAGCGAGCAAGCATGAGCGAAAATAAACACTTCTCTTTTAATAAAATTTGGTATATTATCTGGGATTTATTGTTGCAGGTTGGGCAGAATTTTTGCTAAAGGCCATATTAATTCTATTTTGGCGAGCGAGCGTAGCGAACGAGCACAATCTTGTTCAATGTTATGTTAAGTCCAATTTGGGGTACTTTTCCTAGAGGGTGGTTGTCCTGGGGTATAGTTGTCCGGGGGGTTATATTTTTTTCTGTTAAGACTTCAGCCACCCGACGAGAGAGGGCAGTATTTGAGCATCAAGAGTAGTGTCCCTGTATTAGAGAGTTACGACAACTGGGGATTTGAACGCCATTTTGTTTCCACTATTACGTAACATTTCTATTCAATTCCTATGAGCAACTGGGTATTCTCAATAGAAAGAATTTGAACACCATTTTGTTTCCAGAAAAGTGGGACGTCCATGTCGCAACTCGTTTAATACAGGGCCACTAGTCAAGAGGGCTGACATTACGGTTTATTCCGTCAAGACTAGTCGGCATGAATATTCATGAAAAACAAATTGTAGGGATACAATAAAATGAGCGAACCAGTCACGCAGTTCCTTGTGTGGCGCATTCGGATTCACGTTGTGCTCGATACTGCCCTCTCTTGTCAGTGGCGCAAATCCTGACAGAAAAAAAGCGTCTGGGGGTGGTTGTCCTAGGGGGTGGTTGTCTGGGGGGTAGTTGTCCTGGGGGGAGTTGTCCTAGGGGTAGTTGTCCGGGGGGGCAGGTGTCCGGGGGGGGGGTAGTTGTCCAGGGGTAGTCGTCCTAGAGGATGGTTGCCCTAGGGGGTAGTTGTCCTAAGCGGTAGTTGTTCTAGAGGGTGGTTATCCTAGGGGTGGTTATCCGGGGGTGGTTGTCCAGGGGGTAGGAGTCCTAGAACCGTAGTGGGTATATAGTATTAGGCGTAATGTAATGCGCGTATGTCCAAAAAATACGCACTAAAAAAACTTAAAGTCTATTGGGCGTATATTGAACCAGACTGCCCGCGTGGCGCGTTGCTGCTTTTCGTGTGCCATTGATCTGGTCGTTGGTAGCCCCGCACCCACAAGTCCCACCCCACCCTTTAACATGTTCAAGAACTGAAGTATCTGCAAATGTCGAAGCCTAGACAGTAATAGGGCAATCTCACTTTGAACACTCGGCAATACTGATTCATTATCGTTTAGATTAGATTTCCAGAGCGCCCTTCTGTTAATTTTTTGTCTCTTCACCAACTCTCTTTTGTAATGACGTTATAAGCTACTACACTCTAAAAACCTAAGTGCTGTATTTAGTACTTTTTGAGGGCATGCATAGGGACTGCACTCAGAGTGCTATTGAATGCACACAGCATGCTATTCCAGCACTTTCACAGGAGCTGGACCGGCTCCTAAACTGCTAAACATTCATTTAAAAAAAAATCGTGATTTTGGCGAGCCTCAAACCAGGGTCCGCTGATCGAGAATTGCTGGCATTACCGCTAGACTAACTCACATCCTACGATTTAGAGCAGATCATATTGTTACATAGTGAATTTACGACACGACATAGTTCATGTTATCTACTTGACTCCCATGACTAAATTGGATTGCAAGAAGCATTCGTTAGTCTATCGGTAACGTCAGCGCCTCTCAATCAGCGGAACCTGGTTGGAGGCTCGCCACGGTCACATTTTTTTATTGCTGGTAAATTAGCACACTACAAGTGCTAAAAGAGTATTTCAGGTGCAGTCACTAACTATACATGCCCCGAAAAATTAGCACTTTAGTTTTTATAGTGTACTACTACTACTACCACTAGTACTAGTACTACTACTACTACTACTACTACTACTACTACAACGTCTTCTACTTCTACTACTACTACTACTACTAGTAGTAGTAGTAGTAGTAGTAATAGTACTACTACTATCACTAGTACTACTGCTACTTTAAACACTTAAAGTGTAAGCCTTTTTACACTTCTGGTGCTATTAGACGCATGCAGCTCGCAAAAGTGCATTAAATGTATGCCGAATTCCACATCCCTAGTATTACATTACATATTTGTGTTTAATACATTATTATGGAGACATGTGGTTAAAATAGTCGCAGCTTCCTTCATCCTGATAGTTAACAATCCCAATGATGAATATCAGGTGTGGTTTGAGCGCAACGCACTATGTCAGGTTGGCCGGTTAGTATATAGTCATGATTGTAGCTCAGCGGTGACATGGCATTTGCTCCTGCGACACTTGGTCCTCCGTCCATGTCTCGATAGGTCAAAGGTTAAGGTCAAGGTCATAATTTGTTTTTGTTGTTAAGGACAATGTGGAGATTAAAAGGAAGCTTGAGTTCTGGAAAGCTAAAGCATAATTTGTGAGCCTTCTCATTCTTATTATGTTAGTTTGGTAGACAATATCTATCGAAACAAGTTGCTGAAAACTGCTTATCCAATAATAGCGAGCCAACGGAGTAAAATGGAGTCAAAAGGGGCCTGAGCTTTCGATCCTAGCAGAATCAGAGGCAAAAAGACAAACATAAAGACCAAGACAAGCATATATATAGACTACAGGCACAAAACAGATTACAAGTTACAGGAACTGTAAGGGAGGAGCTGTGGACACAAAGCAATGGGAACAAAAGGGGAGTGTGGGGAGTCAAAACCCGTACAAAGGCATGGAGATCAAAGGAGAGTAATGAGTTAGGAGCCCCAAGCTCAGGGGTGGGTAACCTGTGAAATCAAAGGATAAGTGGGGAGGCAACATCAAACAGGATAAGGAACAATGCAAAGAGAAGAGAAAGGAATAAGCGCTGTACAAGTTCAGTGCAGTGGAGTGGTAGGGCAGAAAATAAAGAGGGAGTCGAGTTGTTTATAGACAACAAGTGCAAAATATATGGCATATAAAGTAAAATGCAAATAAAATATATGTGTACATACACACATATATATATATACACATATATATATATATATACCCCTAATGGGTACATTAGGAGGACAGTTTTTGTTCTTTTTCTTCGTTCAACTGTCGACCTAATGTACCAACAGTCTACCTAATGTAGGGGTCGCTATTATGACGGAATAAACCGCATTCTTAGGTGTCGACCTAATGTACCCTTTAGTAAAATATATATATATATACACACACACACACACACATATATATATATATATATATATATATATATATATATATATATATAAACGACTAATGGGTACATTAGGAGGACAGTACCAACTGTCGACCTAATGTAGGGGTCGCTATTATGACGGAATAAACTGCATTGTTAGGTGTCGACTTAATGTACCCGTTAGTCAAATATATATATATATATATATGTATATATATATATATATAAAAATATAGTTAAAAAATATAGTTCTGCTTTGGACTTGCAAAGTTATAGACAAAATAGGAATGAAAAGTCCGTATACGATGAAAAAATTCGAATTTTCGGCCATAGGCCTTCATCAGGAAATGATGAAAATTTATTAGATAGGTACACAAAAAAGAGCGTGAAGCGCAAAAAAACAACAACGCAAAAGCTCCATGGAAACCAGCGCAACTATGGTAGAGATCAGGAAGGAGAGGAGAGAGAGAGAGAGAGGGAGAGAAAGAGAAAGAGATAGAGGCGTAATAGAGCAGAAGCGCAGAAAGGGAGAAAGCTCCATGGAAACTCGCGCAACCATGGTAAAAGAAGTTAAAGAGGAGAGAGAGAGAGAGAGAAAGAGAGAAAGAAATAGAGATAAAGGCGTAATAAAACGTCATAAAAGAAGAGAAAAAGAAAACAAAAGAGGAGAAGCGCTAAAAGGGACAAAGCTCCATGGAAACTCGCGCAACCATGGTAAAGAGGACGATTTCCAGGCCCGTTCCGCCTAAATGTCGTCGTTCTTCATCGACCGGGGGTATCCTGTCAACATGGTTGAGAGCGCCGCCAAGAAATCAGCAAGAGTTACTCGGATAGAGGCTCTGAGACGGAGTGAGAAGAAGGCATCATCCCGCGTTCCCCTGGTGTTAACGTATAATGAGCCGAATGCTAGACTCGCGTCTACCATCAAGAACAATTTGAATTTGCTGAGTGACAACCCCTCAACTTCTCACATTTTCAGCGAACCCCCTCTGACAGCGTTCAGGAAGGACAAAAGCCTGAGATCAACCTTGGTCCATTCAAACCACACCAGAGTCCAACCTGCTGACAGAGAGCTAGATTCCCGTCCTTGCCTCCGTCCACGATGTAAGACATGCTCCCGTCTTTCTACAGAACGTAACATCAGTGGCCCCAAGGGTAATTTCACCATCCATGATAATTTCACCTGCACGACGGAGAATGTAATCTACGTGATTTGTTGCAATGCCTGCAATCTACTGTGCGTGGGAGAAACCAAACGGCGTCTAGCGGACCGGGTTACTGAACATCTACGTTCCATACGTCTTAACACCAGTGGCTTGCCTGTTGCACGCCATTTCAACCTCCCCGGTCACTCGGTTGAAGACTTTAAAGTGATCGGCGCCATCAAGTGCAATGGCGATGATTTATCCAGGAAGAGAAGGGAGGAAAGACTGATTTTCCACCTGGGAACTCTTCATCCTCGTGGGATGAATGTAACATTTCGAGCATTTCGTACGAATTGAATGTTTTCTTTTTGTCCTTTCCACCTTTCTCTTCTATTCTTCGTTCTGCTTTTCTACTTTTTTTTCCTCTCTCTCTCTCTCTCTCTCTTTCTTCCTTTTGTTCTTTACTCTCTTTCTTCACTACTTCCTCCTTTTCCCCATTTTCTTTTTTTTTTCTTTCCGTTGTGCTTCATCTTCCTCTCTTTATTTTCTTTTTTCCTCTTCCTCTCTCTCTCTCCCTCTTCCCCCTTTTTTTTCCTCTCTTCTTTTCCCTTTCCCCTCTCTCTCCCCCCTTCCACCACACCTTTCTCCCCTTTCTCTCTTTCATCTTCCCTTGGTTTCGTTATGACGTTTTACACGTCATCCTCTCTCCCTTTCCTTCCTTCTCGCGTTTTTGTTTTTCTTTTTTTCCCCCTTTCTTTCTTTACCATGGTTGCGCGAGTTTCCATGGAGCTTTGTCCCTTTTAGCGCTTCTCCTCATTTGTTTTCTTTTTCTCTTCTTTTATGACGTTTTATTACGCCTTTCTCTCTATTTCTTTCTCTCTTTCGCTCTCTCTCTCTCCTCTTTAACTTCTTTTACCATGGTTGCGCGAGTTTCCATGGAGCTTTCTCCCTTTCTGCGCTTCTGCTCTATTACACCTCTATCTCTTTCTCTTTCTTTCTCTCTCTCTCTCTCCTCTCCTTCCTGATCTCTACCATAGTTGCGCTGGTATCCATGGAGCTTTTGCGTTGTTTTTTTTGCGCTTCACGCTCTTTTTTGTGTACCTATCTAATAAATTTTCGATCATTTCCTGATGAAGGCCTATGGCCGAAAATTCGCATTTTTTTCATCGTATACGGACTTTTCATTCCTATTTTATTATATATATATATATATATATATATATATTCATATACATAATAAATGTGAAAATGTAAGGAAGGGGAGTAAAAAGATGTATTAATCATTTCCCTCCTGGATGTTGAGGCCATGAGGTTGGATGGTGCGAAGTCGTCTCATCCAGTACTTCTCCCTGCTGGTTCGGACTGTGTCCGGACGGGTACCTAAAGATTCAATGTCCTGTAGAATCATATCGGTGATGGAATGGTTAGGAAGGTTAAAATGGTGACCCACTGGAGTGTCAAGCTTGGCTGTGTTGACAGTGGATCTGTGCCCATAAAAGCGTCTCTTGAGTGTGGTCTTGGTTTCCCCTACGTACTGGGTCCTGCAGACTCTGCAAGTGATAAGATATACAACATTAGTGGTGGTGCAAGTGATATTACCCTTGGTTTGGTGAGGGAGGTTGGTAGAGTTGCTGGTGAAAGTGTCACCCTCGTGTGAAAGTGTCACCCTCGTCACCCTCCTGGATGTGTATAGCACATACGGTGCTAGATAATATCTAGTTAGTTTGGTAAATAATATCTATAATATCTAATGGAACATATTATGTCCCATTAAAAAGAGATTGCTCTTCAAAGGCCCTCACATTCAAAATATGAAAAGAAACAGCTGAAATGTTCGGTCGAATATTCGTGTGTAGTACCATAATACATTTAATGTGTGCAGTGCATGTACATTTCAACAGGATTATCATTTTGGTTATTCCAAAACTTACAACATACACCAATTTTTATGTGCTATGTAATCAACCTTTCCCAACGCCTTTGAGACAGTTTCTTTCACAATTCAATTTCATTATCATCATCATAATCATCATCATAATAATCACAATAATAATAATAATAATAATAATAATAATAATAATTATGTCTTGTTTTACCTAGGGTAGCCTTATCAGTATTATATACTTTTCTCACTGCAATCATATAATGACCAGAACTCATATTTATCTTTAAGATTAGGATTAGGGTTAAGATAAGGGCTAGGGTTAGTTTTAGGTTTAGGATTAGGCATGGCAAGGTTAGACGGGAACAATTGTCACAGGAGCAAATGTCATGGAACAGGCATGACATAACAATTATGATAAACCTGTTTTCAACAATATGTTAAAAATGTGCGTTATTTTGCCCTTGTCCGAATCACTGATGTACGTTTTAAAGCTCTAGTTAGGGAATGATGAGCAATGTTCATAAAATACTCTTTCCAACATGCATCTACCACACTTGTACAGCAGGTTAACTGTTGAATATTCATGAATGAAGAAACGGTGTTTTTTATTATATCCCATGAAGTTCATCACGAGTTTTACATTTTCTCTCTGAATCATAATGGGCAGATATTAAGAGTCGCTTTCGAGAAAGCAGGAAATGACATCTACGACAAAAAAAAAATATATGTGATAGTAATGGCACCATTCCACGGTGTATCTTGACTAGTTCATACTACAAAATATTTGCGAAGGAAAAATGTAGAATGGTCCTTAGAATCACTAATTTATCATTAATGTATTTTATGGTAGTGTGTCGGTTCTGGAAATTTCGTTTAAAGAAAGAACTGCGAGCTCAGGGCACGCTGTTTGAAACGACGAGGCTCTTAACATTATGGTCCTGAATACCCTCTTCTTCGATTATGAATAGCGACCCTCTTCTCCTAGGGGACTCCATTTTCTCCAGGCAAATTCGGGCTCTGCATGCCGCTGGATTTGCACACCGCACTGAGTATGTTTGAAACTGTACTTCTGCGGGGGGGGGGGGGGGGGGGGGGGGGGAGGCTCCAGACAAAACCGCATTTTAAAATGAATTCATATCAAAATGGTGATTTTGGCCTGAAAGCATGTTTCAGGAAAGGAAAACTTAGACCTGTAACTTCCATTCTTTAAAAATAAAATTGACTTTAGATCCAGGGTGAGGTTAAAATTTGCCCAGAATATGGTCAAATATATCTGTACTTTCACTTCACTCTATCACTTTTGTCACCTGATCTGCAGGTTTTTATGCTATCTTGCCTGGGATTTTTTCCCCCAGGGTGATTAACTGAGTTATGTTTTATATCTATAGTCTAGTTATTTCCCGTGGCCCGGTGTACTAACCCAGATGAACATGTTTACCAGATTGCTTCATCCGGTATACCCCTAGAAATGAATCAAGAAAGAGAGAGAAAAAAACCCCAACATGTTTCAGTTCTGATTGTTGTTATATCAGTTTCCTGCATTACTTTAGTCCAGGCACGATATTCAAGTTAACTTTTTCTCCTGGGGTGACTCGAACTTCCACATTTATTTCTCACTGAATTATTAAAAGCTAATTTGAAACATTGGCCTTTAGTATGAATATATACAATGGCAATCATATTTTCAAAACCATGAACATCAGTCAAACCTTGAATAAAACGTACATTACTTTAATATTCGGTTGAAACTAAACATGGCAAAGTGACATAGAAAAAAAAATCATGATTTCATTTGACATAACCTGAAATAGCTTACACCGGCGCATTTACTCTCAATGAATTGGGGAGTGAAGGGGAATAGGTGGGCTTGGAGCCCTCCATAGGGTTATGTGTTATAAATGAAGGAACAAAATCATGAAAAAAATATGTGATAGTAATGGCACCATTCCAAGTTGTATCTTGACTAGTTCATACTACAAAATATTTGCGAAGGAAAAATGTAGAATGGTCCTTAGAATCACTCCTGTATTTTATGGTAGTGTGTGGGTTCTGGAAATTTCGTTTAAAGAAAGAAATGCGAGCCCAGGGCACGCTCTTTGAAACGACGAGGCTCTTAACATTATGGTCTCCTGAATACATTTACGCACTTTAACCAATTTATAATACTATTCCACCGTGCAAATCTTGAAAGCTCATTGAGTTTATATTATTTTCTTAAAGGGAAATCCTACCTTAATGTCAAGTTGTTCTAAAAGAGAGGAAAAATCAGAAAGCAGATTGGTCTAAGTTTGAAAGAAATCGGACAAGCAATATGAAAGTTATGAATTTTTGAAAGTTGTCTTTAGTATACATATGGAAATTTGAAATAGGGCCAATCGATAATCTAATCTTTTCTCGACCAACTTCATTTTCATTTACTCATCTTTAAAACATTTTTTTTAAAACTCTATCATTAAATAATGGAATCTTTTAACAATCCAATGAAAGTTGGGATTTGGAATTTTAAATTCGTTCAAAATATTCTAATCCCAAAAGGCAAATATACAGGAACAATGGTTGTTGATAGAACACAAATACAGGAGACGTTAATTGCACTATTTCTAGGTGCATTCTAAGATTAAACATTAAATACAAAGGAATTATTTTATAAACAAAGAAAAACTAAATATAGTAAATGTGTCAGTTTAAAAATGGCACCGCGTTTTTACAAACGTTTTCATCAAGCAAGAATCAGCAAGACGTTTATACTTAGTGTGACGGGCTTTAGATATATATGTATGTTATTATGGAACGATGGTTTGACGTGAACGTCCTCGCGGCGATACAGTCAGACCGCAGGTCGTATGCAAATGAGCAAAAAGGGCTGATTTTATTTCCATTGCCTGAAATGGCACACTCTCCTTGCAACCAGTAGGCTGTTTTCCATACTCATTTTCAAAGTTAATTAACTCAAGAAATATTAATGCCATGCTCATCAAACTTTCTGGCAAGATAAATGGATAGTTAAAATGCAGACATACCTTAGCTAAGTTATAATTTTTACAAAAAGTAGTTAAAAATAGTGTAAGAAAACGCTTTTCTTAATAAGATTTCAAGTCGATAAAAGACATATAAAAAGTATATGAGCCACTATTAAAACGCATATGTATGGAAGCGTTGAAATTTCATCTTTTACATGATCATATTCAAATCATCCATACATTTATGACAGAATCAGGATCCAGCAATGTTCAACCCAAGTACATAATGTATCCTTGAAATTGTCAAGACCATAGAATCCTAGCGCTGTGATTGGCTGGCAAGGCCACCCTGCAAGATTAGGGCGCGATATTTGAAACCACATGACCTCTTGACCTCTTGTGCAAACATGGTCCTGGCTGTTGATCTCTTTTTGGGGAAAGGGCTTGTGAAGTAACCAATCAGAGTACTGGAATCAACTGTTTGAAGGACACAATGTGTACTTTGGTTACATGTTGCTGGATCCTGACCCTGTCATTAGGTGTACATACGTTTTATTTCAATATTCAATAAGTATAGATATTGCCCTTCACTCTCATGTCAAATTCAGCCTGGCTCATAATAAAACCATGTGAGTTTTTTCCAGGTTTATTTTTTTGTTTCATTTCCATTTTGGGGGTCATAAAATAACATTATTTTTCAACAGTTTTGTCACAGTTTTCATAGAAAAATAGAGTATGTCATGAATCTCTAATCCCTCCTCTTTTATTTGATGTGTAAATCATGACAATCAGTAAATGTTAACTAGTCCATTCAATCATTTGGAAATTAGATGTTCCTGGGGATAAGGGTTAGGCATGGCAAGGTTAGACGGGAACAATTGTCACAGGAGCAAATGTCATGGAACAAGCATGACATAACAATTATGATAAACCTGTTTTCAACAATATGTTAAAAGTGTGCGTTATTTTGCCCTTGTCCGAATCACTGATGTACGTTTTAAAGCTCTAGTTTGGGAATGATGAGCAATGTTCATAAAATACTCTTTCCAACATGCATCTACCACACTTGTACAGCAGGTTAACTGTTGAATATTCATGAATGAAGAAACTGTGTTTTTGATTATATCCCTTGAAGTTCATCACGAGTTTTACATTTTCTCTATGAATCATAATGGGCAGATATTAAGAGTCGTTTCCGAGAAAGCAGGAAATGACATCTACGACAAAAACCCGATTAGCTATCTAGACAAAAAATGTCTATGGATAATAAAACAGTTTGTAATTAAGGTGGTAGCAAAGGCCCTAATGATTCAGATCTTTTAAACGTGAAGCGGTTCCATCTCTGTTCCCCGGGTTCACCCTTTCTTTTTTGGAAAAAAATCTACTTGTGTACCATGAAATGCATTGTTGATGAATAAATAACCCGATATTACATATTTGTCTCTCATGATCACTTATCTGTTATTTGTTTCTCAGTTTGTTTTATACTTTGGTAGAAATGACCTTTTGTCTGCTCATGCACAGATTGTATCTCCTAACTGGAGTTGCCTTTAGCAGTTTAGTATTTTTGCAGCTATAGCCAGATAGCTCTTAATCCTCAGGCACATCCTGTGAGCTTGTTTCAAATAGGATGTATGGGTTCCTGTTTTTGCTATAAAGCTACCCGGTCTTCTGAGATTGTAGTTTCACTTTCTATGGTATGGTTGCGTAAAGTCTTTGTACTTGAATATTTATATATCGACTTAATGCCATTTTAACATTTGTATAGTTATAGGACCTGTGTTAGATAATGGATTAATGAAAGATATTAACCTGTTTTATGAACAATTAAGTGTATTATTTTAACTTTAAATGTCACCATTGCCCTTAGGTATGTAAAACACATATTAGATTGTATAGGCAGTCTAATCTCTCTCGCCCTCCACGTTCCCAAAACATTCGTATAATACTGGACCCTAGTCTGCAAACACATTACCCTATTTTGACACGTTATCATTATGTCTTGAGAGGAGCCTAATCCAGCTACCTACTGGTCGTGTTTGGGGCAGCTATATTACATGGCATATTGTAGTCTAGC
This sequence comes from Heliocidaris erythrogramma, assembly GCA_025617745.1. Taxonomy (NCBI): domain Eukaryota; kingdom Metazoa; phylum Echinodermata; class Echinoidea; order Camarodonta; family Echinometridae; genus Heliocidaris; species Heliocidaris erythrogramma. The sequence continues at coordinate 33,526,963 of CM046863.1, read as the reverse complement.
AGCGCAGACTCTCTTTTACGACTGACCAGGGTTTGTGCCTGCAAACTAACTGGACCCCTACAATGGAACTCACTTGACACGGTTTTGAAATTAACTCAAACATTTAACACATTTGAACATAAGTATAACTTGTCCTTGTTGGATAGCTGGTACAACAACCAAGAAACGTAATATTTTATTTGTAGGCTTAACCAAGATCTTCATTAGACGGTTTTTTTATTCATGCAACTCTCCTTCTAGTTATCTCCACCTCTTTATCCCCAAATTCACAACATTTTTGTTTTTGTCTTTGTTTCCCCTCTCTCTCTCTCTCTTTCCCAAGTAACTGTTAGCACTTGACTGTAACTACTCTTATTTTTCAAACATTTCAAACATGAAACTACACAACACACATGAACCACGTTATAGGAAACAAAAATCAAAGGATAATTGACACGCGCAGTATGAAAATTACAATAAGAAGATCAATACATGTAAATCTAATAAGAATAGGAATAGCCGGAGTGTGTGATATCAAAATAATTATAACCTGATTTAATATTCTAGATGTACCTGATGCCCAAGACATTTATTATCATTATCATCCTTATCACAATCATTATCATTATTATTATTACTATTATTGTTGCTACTACTATCACTACTACTACTTCTACTACTAATACTACCACTGCTACTACTACTACTACCACTACTTCTATTACTACTACTGCTGCTACTACTACTACTAACACCACTCATGCTACTACTGCATGTATTACTACTACCACTACTTATACTACTACTACTACTGACTTTTGTTACAAAAATGGACAAAGAAAATTTTGTAATGATAATTTTTAACAGAATTATTTTAGTTACAAAATAGAAATGAACAAAATGATCTTGTCATATTCATTCAATGGGTACAATAATTTCACCATGTTAATTTTGTTACAAAATTATTTTCGTTACAAAATGAGAAAGGATAAAATGATTCTGTAATATTAATGTTGTACCCCAATATTTGTTGTTACAAGAATACCTTTTTAAATTCAATTTGCTACAATTTTGTAACAAAACGAGTTCTGAGTGAATTTTGTTACAAAATGAGGCAAGTTTGTACAGAATAAGTCGGTGAACACTTGACGCCCCATACAAGGCAAAGTCTGTTGAATGGTGCAGGGCGGTCGCACTGATGAGGGGGGGGGGGGGGGGGGGGGGGGGGGGGGGGGGGGGGGGGGGGGGGGGGGGGGGGGGTGGTGGTGATGCCCGGGGTTATAGGTCGCGTACATTATCGGGCACAATTGTTTTATTTATTTGTTCGATCCCCCCCCCCCCCCCCTTAGCTAGGACACATCCGTGGGGTGTCCCCATCCAATATGATCATTTTGTTTTCTTATTTATTTTTTTATGAAAAGCGACCATCTTCTTCAATTATGAATAGCGACCCTCTCTCTGTATTCTGAATAGTTAACTTCATTTTGCATTGTGACTAGAGACCCTCTTCTTCGATTATGAATAGCGACTCTCTTTCTGTATTATGAATAGCGATCCTCATTTTGTATTATGAATAGCGACCCTCTTTCCGTATTATAAATAGCGATCCTTTTCTCCTATTATGAATAGCGACCCTCTTTCCGTAGTATGAATGCGACACTCTTCTCGTATTATGAATATTAGTCATCATGAATAATGAATCTTGTGAATAATGAGCCTTTTCTCCATTATGAATAGCGGTCCTGATGACTTGCGAGGGGACCCTGTAGAGCCCACAAATGTAAAAATCAACCACAAATGTGGTTTTGTCTGGAGCCCCCCCCCCCCCCCCCCGTAGCTAGGACACATCCGTGGGGTGTCCCCATCCAATATGATCATTTTGTTTGCTTATTTATTTTTTTATGAAAAGCGACCATCTTCTTCAATTATGAATAGCGACCCTCTCTCTGTATTCTGAATAGTTAACTTCATTTTGCATTGTGACTAGAGACCCTCTTCTTCGATTATGAATAGCGACTCTCTTTCTGTATTATGAATAGCGATCCTCATTTTGTATTATGAATAGCGACCCTCTTTCCGTATTATAAATAGCGATCCTTTTCTCCTATTATGAATAGCGACCCTCTTTCCGTAGTATGAATGCGACACTCTTCTCGTATTATGAATATTAGTCATCATGAATAATGAATCTTGTGAATAATGAGCCTTTTCTCCATTATGAATAGCGGTCCTGATGACTTGCGAGGGGACCCTGTAGAGCCCACAAATGTAAAAATCAACCACAAATGTGGTTTTGTCTGAGCCCCCCCCCCCCCCCCCCCCCCCCGCAGAAGTACAGTTTCAAACATACTCAGTGCGGTGTGCAATTCCAGCGGCATGCAGAGCCCGAATTTGCCTAGAGAAAATGGGGTCTGTAGAGCCCACAAATGTAAAAATTACCACAAATATAAAAACATTGCACCCGCAATTGTCAAAATAACCACAAATGTCATAACATGTCAACCACAAGTGTAAAAATAACCACAAATGTAATAAAAATCGCCCACAAATGTAAAAATCTGTTTAACCACAAATGTAAAAACATTTCGCCTACAAATGTAAAAATTTCCATTTTTACCACAAATGTCATAACACGTCGACCACAAATGTAAAAACTCATTACAGTCGGTAGGCGTCTAATAGCCATTTTGTCTAAACCCAATTGGTCTAACACCCACATCGTGTAATCATCACTTCGTCTAATTACCATATTTTGCTACTCATCGTTTGGTCCAATTCTCAGTTCGTCTAATGTTCACTTGGTCTAATATCCATTGGTCTAACACTACAAACTTAAACCTGTCATAGTTATATAGGTTTATTGCCACTTGGTCTACATCCAGTTCGTCTAATAGCCAATTGGTGTAACATCATTCCATCTAATATCAGTTGGTCTAATAACCAATTGGTCCAATCATCATTTCGTCCATTTACCATTTGGTCTAACTTTCACTTCGTCTAATTACCATTTGGTCTATAGTCAATTCGTCTAATGACCATTTGGTCTAAAACCATTTGATCTATTGGTCTAATTGCCATTTCGTCTAATCAACAAATGATCTAAACCCAGTTGGTCTAATACCCATGTGGTCTACACATCATCTAGCCTCAGTTGGTCTATAATCATTTAGTCAACACTCATTTAGTATAATAACCATTTGCTATAATTGTCTTTTGATCTAATGATCAACTGGGCTAATTTTTTGTTTTCCCTCTACAATACTACTCTAGGTGGCTTTGACTAAATAGTCAGCCCTTGGCTCAGCGCACTGGCCGAAATTTTCGAACTTTTTTGAAGTAGTTGCATGTTAAGTTTATTTGGGGGTGGTGGGGGAGTACAAAAAAGAGAAGAAAAAAGGTGACCTGATGGAGCATGGCATGAATTAATTACATTAGCCTTTTGACAAGGCCCTCGTGACTTGGCTATTTTTGTCGGCAAGTAAGCTAGTAGTGGCTGCATAACAAGACTAGCCGCCGAGCCAGGTGAATGCGCGATCGAGCGACGTGAGTCCTTTTGGAACCTGGCCTGTATTTCTTATGTTATCCTTTGTTCCTAGCGATGATCTGCTACCTTATACGTAGGAGCCAATCAGCAAACGTATCTTCGCATGACGTCATCATACATTTGGTATTCAAATTCGCCTTCATCTCGAGCTAGAGTAGCCTCTTGTCGAGGCCCTGGCGCTCTTGAAATCCTTGGCGATATGGAGGCAGAAACACCGAGGCGCTTGCGCCGAGGGCCTCTTGACACCCGATCTGAATTTCTTTTGTATTTCATTGTTTTGACGAATATCCCGACCAAATTTTGGTCGGTGAAAATCAACCAATAAGCGCGAGCTACCATGACGTAATGTTAAATATTCATGACTCGACTGAACGCTATTTCTGACATATTAATTAATCGCAGCCCAAAATGGCGTTCAACGTTTCTTCCACGACGAGTGATGACGATATTTGTAAGAGCTTAGAATATGCCGCTGGAATGTTGAAGATTGACAGATTTGCAAGTTGATGCAATCAAATCTCCACTTAAAGGACAAGATGTTTTTGTGAATCTTTTTGTGAATTTTTGTGAAGTGTTATTTTTCACGCTCTACCGCTCTGTGCTGACCTCCGTGGGCCAGTGATGGAGAGTGAGACTGCTGCTTACTAATAATTCGCGAGGGCCTAGGCCAGGCGGATCCCCCGGGGGCCTTGCCGGACAGTGAAGTTGCTGGTAACTCCTTGGTTACATCAGAATTGATGGAGATACATCTATTGTTGAACGGTGACTTTTATTGCCCATTCTTCATTATTTGTAAATATATGATGATCTCTTGAGAAATATGTACATTTGTCTTATTTCAAATTACCATGGTTTGTAAGCTAGAGATCGAATTCTTCATAATGTGCTTGTCTGTGAATGTATTTTGAGCAAGAGATTTACGTAACCCCCCTCCAAAAAAAATAAAAAATAATAGACTAGACCAGCACTGAAGTAACAAATCCTTGAGATTTCATTGGCCAATTTGCTGGGCGATCGCCGCGGTTATCTAACTATTCACGTTTTCATGCATAATTCAGTAGGAAATCGTGCCTCATGAATATATAATTCAGGTCGGGTGTCAAGAGGCCCTCGGCCCAAGCGCCTCGGTCTTTCTGGCTCGCTTTGCTCGCCAGAAATTTTGCCTCCATATCGCCAAGCATTTCAAGAGCGCCAGGGCCTTGACAAGAGGCTAGAGCTAGCGTGGCCCGTGCAAGCTACTAGTACATTAATCATGGAAAGCAAGCCCCGCAGATACCGTTGTGATTGGTCGATAATCCTCGGTAGGCGTGTTAGCATACGAATGTCAACTCGTGAATAATTCATATCGGACGATGGAAACCCAGGTTCCAAAAGGCCTCGCGACTAAAGTCGCTCGATCGCGCGTTCACCCGGGCCATGTTGATTCTTTTCGTCGCCGGCTAGTCTCATCTCAGGCACAGCATGACGAGGAAAATAGCCAAGTCACGAGGCCTTGTCAAAAGGCTAATTACATATGCTTAATCGATTATCTAGAGAATAAATTGATTAATCAATTAATATGTTTAGTGAATTTTCAATTATTGTTTTAATGCACTTTGCTTTAGTTATATTGTTATTTATCCCTTCATTTCTTTCGCAATGTATATATGAAGCTTTATCCTTCTATCATTTCTCTTTTTCATTATTTTATCCCGTGCTTTTATCCTTTCATTTTTCCATATCCCCATAGTTGTGTTATTCTTTAATTCCTTCTATCACCTGTTCCATCTTTCCATATTTTAATCTATACATTATTTCTTTTATCATTTTTCTCTTGCTACGTTTTCTCTCTTTTTTTTTTTGGTTTATCTTTCTATCATTTTGCCTATTTTGCATTATTCTTTCTTTTTATCTTTTTTTTGCTTTTCATCTCTAATTTCGTTATGCTATTTTTCTCCTCCTTCTTGTTTTTGTTTGGGGAGCGGGGGGAGCTTGTTTACAATCTTCTCTTCCATCTTTCGCCATGGTTTTCTTTATTCTTCTACCATTTCTCTTTCTCTCTCTCTTTCTCTATCTTTACGTTAGGCCTATGTCTTTATCCTTCCAACCCTTAACTTTCAATTTTCCCTATTGTAATGTTATTCATCGATTTATCTTCACTTCCGTCTTTCCTTATAGTACTCTTTATGTTCATTCTTCCATCATCTCTCTCATTGTGCCATTCTGTTTCTATTCATTATTATCATCAATACAACTACATGTACCACAATGCAGGGAAATGGAACGTTTTTGGAAGTGGGGACTTTTCAACATTTTGCGAGCAAGTGAAGCGAGCGGCCAAACATTATTACAATGTATATCTTTAAAATGTGATCTCTTTTAAGAATATTGTGCATAATCATTAAACAAAATTATATGAAACGTGTCTACTCAAAGAGTGAAGAGGCCCCATCACCCCCCCCCCCCCCTCCCCCACCCCGGCCCCTTTCCAAAATTGCCAAATAGACCAAGTGGCAATAAACCTTTTATTTTTTAATCAAAACAACAACGTGCGTCGTATAGTGTAGGACCTCTACATTTGTGTTATATTTGATTATCACTATAGGTTGAAACGATAACATGCAGGTTTCAGGCATTTCTCAACCATTAAATATTTCATCATTAAAAATCGCGTGAATAAAAAGAGTATTATTATTAACCATATCAGACATCTGAGCAATGCAATTTTTACATTTCATTGCCGGGCTTTGCCAAGCTAACATAATTGCGGGCCAATAAATTGTTTATTGCGCGGTTTCTAAGGTCAATGGGATTTTGCGTGTTAAATAGCAGGCAATAAATTTTATTTTTACAATATTTTCGAGTTCGGTCTAGACGTCTCATTCTGTTAATAATAATGATATGGACTGGCTACTTTCGGGGATACAACATTAATTGCCCTCACTAGAATCGTATTAGTTGCTGTTCTATGTAGAGATCGATGGATTATCTGAATTTTTCTTGCCATTGAAGTTTATGATCAGCTCCTCGACCCCCGTCTCTGTAAACTGATCATGAAAGGGAAACCACTAGTAAACGACTGGTTAAATAATTTTTTACATTTGCGGTTGACATGTTTTGACATTTGTGGTAAAGGGTGTTTCAATATTTTAGGGATTTTAATGGCCAGGAAAATCTCTCACACACGCATACACGGGCACAAACACATACATCTCATAATAACTTATCTTACATGGGTACATTATGGAAGCAATGAGTTTTTACATTTGCGGTCGACATGTTATGACATTTGTGGTAAAAATGGAATTTTTTACATTTGTAGGCGAAATGTTTTTACATTTGTGGTTAAACAGATTTTTACATTTGTGGGCGATTTTAATCACATTTGTGGTTATTTTTACATTTGTGGTTGACATGTTATGCCATTTGTGGTTATTTGGACATTTGCGGGTGCAATGTTTTTACATTTGTGGTTGATTTTTACATTTGTGGGCTCTACAGACCCCATTTTCTCTAGGCAAATTCGGGCTCTGCATGCCGCTGGAATTGCACACCGCACTGAGTATGTTTGAAACTGTACTTCTGCGGGGGGGGGGGGGGGGGGGGCTCCAGACAAAACCGCATTTTAAAATAAATTCATATAAAAATGGTGATTTTGGCCTGAAAGCATGTTTCAGGAAAGGAAAACTTAGACCTGTAACTTCTATTCTTTAAAAAAAAAGTTGACTTTAGATCCAGGGTCAGGTTTAAATTTGCCCAGAATATGGTCAAATATATCTGTACTTTCACTTCACTCTATCACTTTTGTCACCTGATCTGCAGGTTTTTATGCTATCTTGCCTGGGATTTTTTTCCCCCAGGGTGATTAACTGAGTTATGTTTTATATCTATAGTCTAGTTATTTCCTGTGGCCCGGTGAACTAACCCAGATGAACATGTTTACCAGATTGCTTCATCCGGTATACCCCTAGAAATGAATCAAGAAAGAGAGAGAAAAAAAACCCCTAACATGTTTCAGTTCTGATTGTTGTTATATCAGTTTCCTGCATTACTTTAGTCCAGGCACGATATTCAAGTTAACTTTTTCTCCTGGGGTGACTCGAACTTCCACATTTATTTCTCACTGAATTATTAAAAACTAATTTGAAACATTGGCCTTTAGTGTGAATATATACAATGGCAATCATATTTTGAAAACCATGAACATCAGTCAAACCTTGAATAAAATGTACATTACTTTAATATTCGGTTGAAACTAAACATGGCAAAGTGACATAGAAAAAAAAAATCATGATTTCATTTGACATAACCCTGAAATAGCTTACACCGGCGCATTTACTCTCAATGAATTGGGGAGTGAAGGGGAATAGGTGGGCTTGAAGCCCTCCATAGGGTTATGTGTTATAAATGAAGTAACAAAATCATGAAAAAAATATGTGATAGTAATGGCACCATTCCAAGTTGTTCCTTGACTAGTTCATACTACAAAATATTTGCAAAGGAAAAATGTAGAATGGTCCTTAGAATCACTCCTGTATTTTATGGTAGTGTGTGGGTTCTGGAAATTTCGTTTAAAGAAAGAAATGCGAGCCCAGGGCACGCTGTTTGAAACGACGAGGCTCTTAACATTTTGGTCTCCTGAATACATTTACGCACTTTAACTAATTTATAATACTATTCCACCGTGCAAATCTTGAAAGCTCATTGAGTTTATATTATTTTCTTAAAGGGAAATCCTACCTTAATGCCAAGTTGTTCTAAAAGAGAGGAAAAATCAGAAAGCAGATTGGTCTAAGTTTGAAAGAAATCGGACAAGCAATATGAAAGTTATGAATTTTTGAAAGTTGTCTTTACTATACATATCGAAATTTGAAATAGGGCCAATCGATAATCTAATCTTTTCTCGACCAACTTCATTTTCATTTACTCATCTTTAAAACATTTTTTTAAAACTCTATCATTAAATAATGTAATCTTTTAACAATCCAATGAAAGTTGGGATTTGGAATTTTAAATTCGTTCAAAATATTCTAATCCCAAAAGGCAAATATACAGGAACAATGGTTGTTGATAGAACACAAATACAGAAGACGTTAATTGCACTATTTCTTGGTGCATTCTAAGATTAAACATGAAAAATACAAAGGAATTATTTTATAAACAAAGGAAAACTAAATATAGTAAATGTGTCAGTTTAAAAATGGCACCGCGTTTTTACAAACGTTTTCATCAAGCAAGAATCAGCAAGACGTTTATACTTAGTGTGACAGGCTTTAGATATATATGTATGTTATTATGGAACGATGGTTTGACGTGAACGTCCTCGCGGCGATACAGTCAGACCGCAGGTCGTATGCAAATGAGCAAAAAGGGCTGATTTTATTTCCATTGCCTGAAATGGCACACTCTACTTGCAACCAGTAGGCTGTTTTCCATAGTCATTTTCAAAGTTAATTAACTCAAGAAATATTAATGTCATGCTCATCAAACTTTCCGGCAAGATAAATGGATAGTTAAAATGCAGACATACCTTAGTTAAGTTACAATTTAAAAAAAAAGTAGTTAAAAATAAGTGATAAATTAGTGTAACAAAACGCTTTTCTTAATAAGATTTCAAGTCGATAAAAGACATATAAAAAGTATATGAGCCACTATTAAAACGCATATGTATGGAAGCGTTGAAATTTCATCTTTTACATGATCATATTCAAATCATCCATACATTTATGACAGAGTCAGGATCCAGCAATGTTCAACCCAAGTACATAATGTATCCTTGAAATTGTCAAGACCATAGAATCCTAGCGCTGTGATTGGCTGGCAAGGCCACCCTGCAAGATTAGGGCGCGATATTTGAAACCACATGACCTCTTGACCTCTTGTGCAAACATGGTCCTGGCTGTTGATCTCTTTTGGGGAAAGGGCTTGTGAAGTAACCAATCAGAGTACTGGAATCAACTGTTTGAAGGACACAATGTGTACTTTGGTTACATTTTGCTGGATCCTGACCCTGTCATTAGGTGTACATACGTTTTATTTCAATATTCAATAAGTATAGATATTGCCCTTCACTCTCATATCAAATTCAGCCTGGCTCATAATAAAACCATGTGAGTTTTTTCCAGGTTTATTTTTTGTTTCATTTCCATTTTGGGGGTCATAAAATAACATTATTTTTCACCAATTTTGTCACAGTTTTCATAGACAAATAGAGTATGTCATGAATCTCTAATCCCTCCTCTTTTATTTGATGTGTAAATCATGACAATCAGTAAATGTTAACTAGTCCATTCAATCATTTGGAAATTAGATGTTCCTGGGGATTAGGGTTAGGCATGGCAAGGTTAGACGGGAACAATTGTCACAGGAGCAAATGTCATGGAACAAGCATGACATAACAATTACGATAAACCTGTTTCCAGCAATATGTTAAAAATGTGCGTTATTTTGCCCTTGTCCGTATCACTGATGTACGTTTTAAAGCTCTAGTTTGGGAATGATGAGCAATGTTCATAAAATACTCTTTCCAACATGCATCTACCACACTTGTACAGCAGGTTAACTGTTGAATATTCATGAATGAAGAAACAGTGTTTTTGATTATATGCCTTGAAGTTCATCACGAGTTTTACATTTTCTCTATGAATCATAATGGGCAGATATTAAGAGTCGCTTCCGAGAAAGCAGGAAATGACATCTACGACAAAAACCCGATTAGCTATCTAGAGAAATAATGTCTATAGATAATAAAACAGTTTGTAATTAAGGTGGTAGCAAAGGCCCTAATGATTCAGATCTTTTAAACGTGAAGCGGTTCCATCTTAGGAACTCCTAAAATGATGGAGATGCTTCATTGATATCTCTGTTCCCCGGTTCACCCTTTCTTTTTTGGAAAAAAAAATCCACTTGTGTAACATGAAATGCATTGTTGATGAATAAATAACCCGATATTACATATTTGTCTCTCATGATCACTTATCTGTTATTTGTTTCTCAGTTTGTTTTATACTTTGGTAGAAAAGACCTTTTGTCTGCTCATGCGCAGATTGTATCTCCTAACTGGAGTTGCCTTTAGCAGTTTAGTATTTTTGCAGCTATAGCCAGATAGCTCTTAATCCTCAGGCACATCCTGTGAGCTTGTTTCAAAGAGGATGTATGGGTTCCTGTTTTTGCTATAAAGCTACCCGATCTTCTGAGATTGTAGTTTCACTTTCTATGGTATGGTTGCGTAACGTCTTTGTACTTGAATATTTATATATCGACTTAATGCTATTTTAACATTTGTATAGTTATAGGACCTGTGTTAATGGATAAATGAAAGATTTTAACCTGTTTTATGAACAATTAAGTGTATTTTTTTAACTTTAAATGTCACCATTGCCCTTAGGTATGTAAAACACATATTAGATTGTATAGGCAGTCTAATCTCTTTCGCCCTCCACGTTCCAAAAACATTCGTATAATACTGGACCCTAGTCTGCAAACACATACCCTATTTTGACACTTTATCATTGTGTCTTGAGAGGAGCCTAATCCAGCTACCTACTGATATGGTCGTGTTTGGGGCAGCTATATTACATGGCATATTGTAGTCTAGCAGCGCAGACTCTCTTTTACGACTGACCAGGGTTTGTGCCTGCAAACTAACTGGACCCCTACATTGGAACTCACTTGACACGGTTTTGAAATTAACTCAAACATTTAACACATTTAAACGTAAGTATAACTTGTCCTTGTTGGATTGCTGGTACAGCAACCATAAACGTAATTTTTTATTTGTAGGCTTAACCAAGATCTTCATTAGACGTTTTTTTTTATTCATGCAACTCTCCTTCTAGTTATCTCCACTTCTTTATCCCCAAATTCACAACATTTTTGTTTTTGTCTTTGTTTCCTCTCTCTCTCTCCGAAGTAACTGTTCACATTCCCCTTTTCTTTTCTTTTTCAAACTACCTGTTGATGGTGCTCAAGTTAGCACTTGACTGTAACTACTCTTATTTTTCAAATATTTCAAACATGAAACTACACAACACACATGAACCACGTTATAGGAAACAAAAATCAAAGGATAATTGACACGCACAGTATGAAAATTACAATAAGAAGATCAATACATGTAAATCTAATAAGAATAGGAATAGCGGGAGTGTGTGATATCAAAATAATTATAACCTGATTTAATATTCTAGATGTACCTGATGCCCAAGACATTTATTATCATTATCATCCTTATCACAATCATTATCATTATTATTATTACTATTATTGTTGCTACTACTATCACTACTACTACTTCTACTACTAATACTACCACTGCTACTACTACTACTACCACTACTTCTATTACTACTACTGCTCCTACTACTACTACTAACACCACTAATGCTACTACTGCATGTATTACTACTACCACTACTTATACTACTACTACTACTACTGACTTTTGTTACAAAAATGGACAAAGAAAATTTTGTAATGATAATTTTTAACAGAATTATTTTGGTTACAAAATAGAAATGAACAAAATGATCTTGTCATATTCATTCAATGGGTACAATAATTTCATCATGTTAATTTTGTTACAAAATTATTTTCGTTACAAAATGAGAAATGATAAAATGATTCTGTAATATTAATGTTGTAACGAAATATTTGTTGTTACAAAAATACCTTTTTAAATTCAATTTGCTACAATTTTGTAACAAAAACGAGTTCTGAGTGAATTTTGTTACAAAATGAGGCAAGTTTGTACAGAATAAGTCGGTGAACACTTGGCGCCCCATACAAGGCAACGTCGGTCGAATGGTGCAGGGCGGTCGCACTGATTAAAGTGGGGGAGGGGTGGTGGTGGTGCCCGGGGTTATAGGTCGCGTACATTATTGGGGCACAATTGTTTTCTTTATTTGTTCGATCTCCCCCCCCCCCCCCCCCCCCTTAGCTAGGACACATCCGTGGGGGTGTCCCTATCCAATATTATCATTTTGTTTGCTTATTTTTTTTTTTATGAAAAGCGACCATCTTCTTCAATTATGAATAGCGACCCTCTCTCTGTATTCTGAATAGTTAACTTCATTTTGCATTGTGACTAGAGACCCTCTTCTTCGATTATGAATAGCGACCCTCTTTCTGTATTATGAATAGCGATCCTCATTTCGTATTATGAATAGTGACCCTCTTGTAATAACTATTATGAATAGCGACCCTCATTTATTAGTAAGAATATCGACCCTCTTCTCCTATTATGAATATCAACCCTCTTCTCCTACTTTTATTAGCGACCCTCTTTCCGTATTATAAATAGCGATCCTTTTCTCCTATTATGAATAGCGACCCTCTTTCCGTAGTATGAATGCGACGCTCTTCTCGTATTATGAATATTAGTCATCATGAATAATGAATCTTATGAATAATGAGCCTTTTCTCCATTATGAATAGCGGTCCTGATGACTAGCGAGGGGACTCCATTTTCTCCAGGCAAATTCGGGCTCTGCATGCCGCTGGATTTGCACACCGCACTGAGTATGTTTGAAACTGTACTTCTGCGGGGGGGGGGGGGGGGGGGGGGGGAGGCTCCTGACAAACCGCATTTTAAAATAAATTCATATCAAAATGGTGATTTTGGCCTGAAAGCATGTTTCAGGAAAGGAAAACTTGGACCTGTAACTTCCATTCTTAAAAAAAAAATTACTTTAGATCCAGGGTCAGGTTTAAATTTGCCCAGAATATGGTCAAATATATCTGTACTTTCACTTCACTCTATCACTTTTGTCACCTGATCTGCAGGTTTTTATGCTATCTTGCCTGGGATTTTTTCCCCAGGGTGATTAACTGAGTTATGTTTTATATCTATAGTCTAGTTATTTCCTGTGGCCCGGTGTACTAACCCAGATGAACATGTTTACCAGATTGCTTCATCCGGTATACCCCTAGAAATGAATCAAGAAAGAGAGAGAAAAAAAAAAACCCCTAACATGTTTCAGTTCTGATTGTTGTTATATCAGTTTCCTGCATTACTTTAGTCCAGGCACGATATTCAAGTTAACTTTTTCTCCTGGGGTGACTCGAACTTTCACATTTATTTCTCATTGAATTATTAAAAACTAATTTGAAACATTGGCCTTTAGTGTGAATATATACAATGGCAGTCATATTTTCAAAACCATGAACATCAGTCAAACCTTGAATAAAATGTACATTAATTTAATATACGGTTGAAACTAAACATGGCAAAGTGACATAGAAAAAAAATCATGATTTCATTTGGCATAACCCTGAAATAGCTTACACCGGCGCATTTACTCTCAATGAATTGGGGAGTGAAGGGAATAGGTGGGCTTGGAGCCCTCCATAGGGTTATGTGTTATAAATGAAGGAACAAAATCATGAAAAAAATATGTGATAGTAAAGGCACCATTCCAAGTTGTATATTGACTAGTTCATACTACAAAATATTTGCGAAGGAAAAATGTAGAATGGTCCTTAGAATCACTCCTGTATTTTATGGTAGTGTGTGGGTTCTGGAAATTTCGTTCAAAGAAAGAAATGCGAGCCCAGGGCACGCTGTTTGAAACGACGAGGCTCTTAACATTATGGTCTCCTAAATACATTTACGCGCTTTAACTAATTTATAATTCTATTCCACCGTGCAAATCTTGAAAGCTCATTGAGTTTATATTATTTTCTTAAAGGGAAATCCTACCTTAATGTCAAGTTGTTCTAAACGAGAGGAAAAATCAGAAAGCAGATTGGTGTAAGTTTGAAAGAAATCGGACAAGCAATATGAAAGTTATGAATTTTTGAAAGTTGTCTTTACTATACATATGGAAATTTGAAATAGGGCCAATCGATAATCTAATCTTTTCTCGACCAACTTCATTTTCATTTACTCATCTTTAAAACATTTTTTTTTAAACTCTATCATTAAATAATGGAATCTTTTAACAATCCAATGAAAGTTGGGATTTGGAATTTTAAATTCGTTCAAAATATTCTAATCCCAAAAGGCAAATATACAGGAACAATGGTTGTTGATAGAACACAAATACAGAAGACGTTAATTGCACTATTTCTTGGTGCATTCTAAGATTAAACATGAAAAATACAAAGGAATTATTCATCAAGCAAGAATCAGCAAGACGTTTATACTTAGTGTGACGGGCTTCAATATATATGTATGTTATTATGGAACGATGGTTTGACGTGAACGTCCTCGCGGCGATACAGTCAGACCGCAGGTCGTATGCAAATGAGCAAAAAGGGCTGATTTTATTTCCATTGCCTGAAATGGCACACTCTACTTGCAACCAGTAGGCTGTTTTCCATAGTCATTTTCAAAGTTAATTAACTCAAGAAATATTAATGCCATGCTCATCAAACTTTCTGGCAAGATAAATGGATAGTTAAAATGCAGACATACCTTAGTTAAGTTATAATTTTTTTAAAAAGTAGTTAAAAATAAGTGATAAATTAGTGTAACAAAACGCTTTTCTTAATAAGATTTCAAGTCGATAAAAGACATATAAAAAGTATATGAGCCACTATTAAAACGCATATGTATGGAAGCGTTGAAATTTCCTCTTTTACATGATCATATTCAAATCATCCATACATTTATGACAAAGTCAGGATCCAGCAATGTTCAACCCAAGTACATAATGTATCCTTGAAATTGTCAAGACCATAGAATCCTAGCGCTGTGATTGGCTGGCAAGGCCACCCTGCAAGATTAGGGCGCGATATTTGAAACCACATGACCTCTTGACCTCTTGTGCAAACATGGTCCTGGCTGTTGATCTCTTTTGGGGAAAGGGCTTGTGAAGTAACCAATCAGAGTACTGGAATCAACTGTTTGAAGGACACAATGTGTACTTTGGTTACATTTTGCTGGATCCTGACCCTGTCATTAGGTGTACATACGTTTTATTTCAATATTCAATAAGTATAGATATTGCCCTTCACTCTCATATCAAATTCAGCCTGGCTCATAATAAAACCATGTGAGTTTTTTCCAGGTTTATTTTTTGTTTCATTTCCATTTTGGGGGTCATAAAATAACATTATTTTTCACCAATTTTGTCACAGTTTTCATAGACAAATAGAGTATGTCATGAATCTCTAATCCCTCCTCTTTTATTTGATGTGTAAATCATGACAATCAGTAAATGTTAACTAGTCCATTCAATCATTTGGAAATTAGATGTTCCTGGGGATTAGGGTTAGGCATGGCAAGGTTAGACGGGAACAATTGTCACAGGAGCAAATGTCATGGAACAAGCATGACATAACAATTACGATAAACCTGTTTCCAGCAATATGTTAAAAATGTGCGTTATTTTGCCCTTGTCCGTATCACTGATGTACGTTTTAAAGCTCTAGTTTGGGAATGATGAGCAATGTTCATAAAATACTCTTTCCAACATGCATCTACCACACTTGTACAGCAGGTTAACTGTTGAATATTCATGAATGAAGAAACTGTGTTTTTGATTATATCCCTTGAAGTTCATCACGAGTTTTACATTTTCTCTATGAATCATAATGGGCAGATATTAAGAGTCGCTTCCGAGAAAGCAGGAAATGACATCTACGACAAAAACCCGATTAGCTATCTAGACAAAAAATGTCTATGGATAATAAAACAGTTTGTAATTAAGGTGGTAGCAAAGGCCCTAATGATTAAGATCTTTTAAACGTGAAGCGGTTCCATCTTAGGAACTCCTAAAATGATGGAGATGCTTCATTGATATCTCTGTTCCCCGGTTCACCCTTTCTTTTTTGGAAAAAAAATCTACTTGTGTACCATGAAATGCATTGTTGATGAATAAATAACCCGATATTACATATTTGTCTCTCATGATCACTTATCTGTTATTTGTTTCTCAGTTTGTTTTATACTTTGGTAGAAATGACCTTTTGTCTGCTCATGCACAGATTGTATCTCCTAACTGGAGTTGCCTTTAGCAGTTTAGTATTTTTGCAGCTATAGCCAGATAGCTCTTAATCCTCAGGCACATCCTGTGAGCTTGTTTCAAATAGGATGTATGGGTTCCTGTTTTTGCTATAAAGCTACCCGGTCTTCTGAGATTGTAGTTTCACTTTATATGGTATGGTTGTGTAACGTCTTTGTACTTGAATATTTATATATCGACTTAATGCCATTTTAACATTTGTATAGTTATAGGACCTGTGTTAGATAATGGATTAATGAAAGATATTAACCTGTTTTATGAACAATTAAGTGTATTATTTTAACTTTAAATGTCACCATTGCCCTTAGGTATGTAAAACACATATTAGATTGTATAGGCAGTCTAATATCTTTCTCCCTCCACGTTCCCAAAACATTCGTATAATACTGGACCCTAGTCTGCAAACACATTACCCTATTTTGACAGTTTATCATTGTGTCTTGAGAGGAGCCTAATCCAGCTACCTACTGGTCGTGTTTGGGGCAGCTATATTACATGGCATATTGTAGTCTAGCAGCGCAGACGCTCTTTTACGACTGACCAGGGTTTGTGCCTGCAAACTAACTGGACCCCTACATTGGAACTCACTTGACACGGTTTTGAAATTAACTCAAACATTTAACACATTTAAACGTAAGTATAACTTGTCCTTGTTGGATAGCTGGTACAACAACCAAGAAGCGTAATTTTTTATTTGTAGGCTTAACCAAGATCTTCATTAGACGGTTTTTTTATTCATGCAACTCTCCTTCTAGTTATCGCCACCTCTTTATCCCCAAATTCACAACATTTTTGTTTTTGTCTTTGTTTCCCCTCTCTCTCTCTCTCTTTCCCAAGTAACTGTTCACATTCCCCTTTTCTTTTCTTTTTCAAACTACCTGTTGATAGTGATCAAGTTAGCACTTGACTGTAACTACTCTTATTTTTCAAACATTTCAAACATGAAACTACACAGCACACATGAACCACGCTATAGGAAACAAAAATCAAAGGATAATTGACACGCACAGTATGAAAATTACAATAAGAAGATCAATACATGTAAATCTAATAAGAATAGGAATAGCCGGAGTGTGTGATATCAAAATAATTATAACCTGATTTAATATTCTAGATGTACCTGATGCCCAAGACATTTATTATCATTATCATCCTTATCACGATCATTATCATTATTATTATTCCTATTATTGTTGCTACAACTATCACTACTACTACTTCTACTACTACTACTACCACTACTACTACTACTACCACTACTTCTATTACTACTACTGCTGCTACTACTACTACTAGCACCACTTATGCTACTACTACATGTATTACTACTACCACTACTTATACTACTTCTACTACTGACTTTCGTTACAAAAATGAAAAAGACAATTTTGTAATGATAATTTTTAACAGAATTATTTTGGTTACAAAATAGAAATGAACAAAATGATCTTGTCATATTCATTCAATGGGTAGAATAATTTCATCATGTTAATTTTGTTACAAAATTATTTTCGTTACAAAATGAGAAAGGGTAAAATGATTCTGTAATATTAATGTTGTAACCAAATATTTGTTAATACAAAAATACCTTTTTAAATTCAATTTGCTACAATTTTGTAAGAAAACGAGTTCTGAGTGAATTTTGTTACAAAAATGAGGCAAGTTTGTACAGAATAAGTCGGTGAACACTTGGCGCCCCATACAAGGCAAAGTCTGTCGAATGGTGCAGGGCGGTCGCACTGATGGGGGGGGGGGGGGGGGGGGGGGGTGGGGTTGGTGGTAATGCCCGGGGTTATAGGTCGCGTACATTATCGGGGCACAATTGTTTTCTTTATTTGTGGGGTGTCCCCATCCAATATTATCATTTTGTTTGCTTATTCATTTTTTTTGGAAAAGCGGTGGTAATGCCCGGGGTTATAGGTCGCGTACATTATCGAGGCACAATTGTTTTCTTTATTTGTGGGGGTGTCCCCATCCAATATTATCATTTTGTTTGCTTATTCATTTTTTTTGGAAAAGCGACCATCTTCTTCAATTATGAATAGCTACCCTCTCTCTGTATTCTGAATAGTTAACTTCATTTTGCATTGTGACTAGAGACCCTCTTCTTCGATTATGAATAGCGACCCTCTTTCTGTATTATGAATAGCGATCCTCATTTCGTATTATGAATAGTGACCCTCTTCTAATAACTATTATCAATAGCAACCCTCATTTATTAGTAAGAATATCGACCCTCTACTCCTATAATGAATATCAACCCTCTTCTCCTACTTCTATTAGCGACCCTCTTTCCGTATTATAAATAGCGATCCTTTTCTCGTATTATGAATAGTGATCATCTTTCCGTAGTATGAATGCGACACTCTTCTCGTATTATGAATATTAGTCATCATGAATAATGACTCTTATGAATAATGAGCCTTTTCTGCATTATGAATAGCGGTCCTGATGACTTGCGAGGGGACCCCATTTTCTCCAGGCAAATTCGGGCTCTGCATGCCGCTGGATTTGCACACCGCACTGAGTATGTTTGAAACTGTACTTCTGCGGGGGGCTCCAGACAAAACCGCATTTTAAAATAAATTCATATCAAAATGGTGATTTTGGCCTGAAAGCATGTTTCAGGAAAGGAAAACTTACACCTGTAACTTCTATTCTTAAAAAAAAAATTGACTTTAGATCCAGGGTCAGGTTTAAATTTGCCCAGAATATGGTCAAATATATCTGTACTTTTCAGTTCACTCTCACTTTTGTCACCTGATCTGCAGGTTTTTATGGTATCTTGCCTGGGATTTTTTTCCCTCAGGGTGATTAACTGAGTTATGTTTTATATCAATAGTCTAGTTGCTTCATCCGGTATTCCTCTAGAAATAAATCAAGAAAGAGAGAGAGAAAAAAAAAAACCCAAGATGTTTCAGTTCTGATTGTTGTTATATCAGTTTCCTGCATTACTTTAGTCCAGGCACGATATTCAAGTTAACTTTTTCTCCTGGGGTGACTCGAACTTTCACATTTATTTCTCATTTAATTATTAAAAACTAATTTGAAACATTGGCCTTTAGTGTGAATAATTATATACAATGGCAATCATATTTTCAAAACCATGAACTTCAGTCAAACCTTGAATAAAATGTACATTACTTTAATATTCGGTTGAAACTAAACATGGAAAAGTTTACTCTCAATGAATTGGGGAGTGAAGGGGAATAGGTGGGCTTGGAGCCCTCCATAGGGTTATGTGTTATAAATGAAGGAACAAAATCATGAAAAAAAATATGTGATAGTAATGGCACCATTCCAAGTTGTATCTTGACTAGTTCATACCACAAAATATTTGCGAAGGAAAATTGTAGAATGGTCCTCAGAATCACTCCTGTATTTTATGGTAGTGTGTGGGTTCTGGAAATTTCGTTTAAAGAAAGAACTGCGAGCCCAGGGCACGCTGTTTGAAACGACGAGGCTCTAAACATTATGGTCTCCTGAATACATTTACGCACTTTAACCAATTTATAATACTACTCCACCGTGCAAATCTTGAAAACTCATTGAGTTGATATTATTTTCTTAAAGGGAAATCCTACCTTAATGTCAAGTTGTTCTAAAAGAGAGGAAAAATCAGAAAGCAGATTGGTGTAAGTTTGAAAGAAATCGGACAAGCAATATGAAAGTTATGAATTTTTGAAAGTTGTCTTTACTATACATATGGAAATTTGAAATAGGCCCAATCGAAAATCTAATCTTTTCTCGACCAACTTCATTTTCATTTACTCATCTTTAAAACATTTTTTTAAAACTCTATCATTAAATAATGGAATCTTTTGACAATCCAATGAAAGTTGGGATTTGGAATGTTAAATTCGTTCAAAATATTCTAATCCCAAACGGCAAATATACAGGAACAATGGTTGTTGATAGAACACAAATACAGAAGACGTTAATTGCACCATTTCTTGGTGCATTCTAAGATTAAACATGAAAAATACAAAGGAATTATTTTGTAAACAAAGGAAAACTAAATATAGTAAATGTGTCAGTTTAAAAATGGCACCGCGTTTTTACAAACGTTTTCATCAAGCAAGAATCAGCAAGACGTTTATACTTAGTGTGACGGGCTTTAGATATTATGTATGTTATTATGGAACGATGGTTTGACGTGAACGTCCTCGCGGCGATACAGTCAGACCGCAGGTCGTATGCAAATGAGCAGAAAGGGCTGATTTTATTTCCATTGCCTGAAATGGCACACTCTCCTTGCAACCAGTAGGCTGTTTTCCATAGTCATTTTCAAAGTTAATTAACTCAAGAAATATTAATGCCATGCTCATCAAACTTTCTGGCAAGATAAATGGATAGTTAAAATGCAGACATACCTTAGTTAAGTTATAATTTTAAAAATAAGCAGTTGAAAATAAGTGATAAATTAGTGTAACAAAACGCTTTTCTTTATAAGATTTCAAGTCGATAAAAGACATATAAAAAGTATATGAGCCACTATTAAAACGCATATGTATGGAAGCGTTGGAATTTCATCTTTTACATGATCATATTCAAAACATCCATACATTTATGACAGAGTCAGGATCCAGCAATGTTCAACCCAAGTACATAATGTAACCTTGAAATTGTCAAGACTATAGAATCCTAGCGCTGTGATTGGCTGGCAAGGCCACCCTGCAAGATTAGGGCGCGATATTTGAAACCACATGCCGCATGTTGGGCGAACTCTTGACCTCTTGTGCAAACATGGTCCTGGCTGTTGATCTCTTTTGGGGTAAGGGCTTGTGAAGTAACCAATCAGAGTACTGGAATCAACTGTTTGAAGGACACAGTGTGTACTTTGGTTACATTTTGCTGGATCCTGACCCTGTCATTAGGTGTACATACGTTTTATTTTAATATTCAATAAGTATTAGACATTGCCCTTCACTCTCATGTCAAATTCAGCATGGCCCATAATAAAACCAGGGGAGTTTTTTGCAAGTTTATTTTTTGTTTCATTTCCATTTTGGGGGTCATAAAATAACATTATTTTTCACCAATTTTGTCATATTTTTCATAGACAAATAGAGTATGTCATGAATCTGTAATCCCTCCTCCTTTATTTGATGTGTAAATCATGACAATCAGTAAATGTTAACTAGTCCATTCAGTCATTTGGAAATTAGATGTTCCTGGGGATTCCTGCTCATTATGTATTCAGAGACTGACCCAGTCAAGCAAACCTGCAAATAAAATAGAGCACTTTTGGGGGACCTACGGTTTGACAGAATTTGTTGACAATATCAAAGAGATTCAACATGGCCAGTTAGACCCAACTTCGGAAAACCGAGCACAGGTATATACTCCAAAAACGGCGTATGAATATAGGACCCTCATCGTTCAGTGCGAGGCAGTACGTACAAAAGGCATGGGGAAAATCTTGCAAAGTCAACCTGCCAATGATATATATATATATGTACATGTATATATATATATATAATATTGCTGAATGTCAATTACCTTCAAATTCCGTAAATGATTCGCCATATGAAATGACTTTCAAATTACAAACATTTTAAATAAATATATCCGCAGCATTATTTTTGAAACTTAATTATTATCAACAGCAGGTCGACACTGCAGGATTTTCCCAATGCCTTTTGTACACACTATCTCGCAATGAACGATGATGGCTCTATACGCCGTTTTCCTCTGCTCGGTCTTCCGAAGTTGGGTCTGACTGATGGCGCTGTATTAAATTACAACCGGTTTTCAAGTGTAATCTTTTGTAGATGTCAAGATTAATGAAAAAACAAAGAAAAGAAAACAAAAACAATGATCAATGAAGGGTTATTTTTAAGTAATTTCTATTTTTTCTGCGCCTCATTAAAGCTTGGCTCAAACGAGGCGTCGTTACCTGACCTTAGGACCGCTTCAGTGGTATGGTCTTGTGCACGACTTAAAGAAGGGTATTGTTCTTAAAATGATTGCAAAATGAACAGTGACATACTGAAGCTTTTCGTCTTGCACTCATCGGAGTATACCGCAAGAAGACGAAAAGCTTCAGTATGTCTCTCTTCAACATCATTTTCCGATTCTGTAGTACTACAAATGAACAGTGCAAAAAATATTTTTAATAGCCGGCCTACAGGTTAAATACCTTTGGAGTTTCGATTAGTTCAGGTAAACACGCAATCCGAATGACACTTCGTGTGAGGCGGGCTTATTGTAGACCAGCCAAGAAGATCTTTTTTTTTTTTTTACTTTGGACGACTTTTTTGGTAATGCTCGGCATCCATGCGTAAACTTGCAAAATACTGAGGAATAAGGTACGGGCGTATGCCACGCGCATTTTGCCTCAAAATTTGAAAGAATATCAAATATCACAATTTTAATTTTTTGACCTAATGTGTAATACCTGATTAAGACTTTTAAGTGATATCAGATTTATTATGAGTTTCAACTTATAAACCTGATTAATATACAATTGAAAGTTGGATATTACACACACATGTATGGCGTAACGAAACATAAAACTGTGATTTACTCAACATAATAGGTTGTGAAAACTTCCAATATTTCAAAGTTTTTTACCCAACGTAAATTTGTCAATTTAAACGCCTTTTCTTGATTAAACATATCATGTATATTGTCATGTCACACACAGAAAAGAAATTATCCGATAAGGTGATGGATAACTCATTTTATGTTATCCAAAATCGAATGATGTATTTTGACTGGATGGGCATTTTGAATGAAAAAAAAAATATTAAAGGTACATCTAGAGTGTACATGTACATAAGCCCATTATCCAATGTATTATCAGTATAGTCTATGGGCCCAAAACTGAAATGTCCCCACCCCTCAGAAATCATCTTAAATGAATGTTTTGTTCTGTTAGATGGGACCATTAACTCTCAAAATATGCTTATTTGCCCTAAATTAAGAGGTGGGCGTGACCATAAGGGCTGTTACCATGGCAACGGATCAAGAACAATAGAATTTCAGAAAATGTCATGTATTCGTGATTAAGAAAGTACAAAAACACATTGTAACATTTTAGAATAATGTATCAACAGTTATTCACTTGATTAGAACCCAAATAATATAAAAAATGTCTATCATGTTTGAAAATGGCTGTTGCTATGGAAACAAAAAAATTGTCTGCTTATGCACAGATTGTATCTCCTAACTGCATGGGGCTGGTAGTCCAGGGGGCACTTGTCGTAGAACCATCTGTACCATGTATACAGCCTTTAGCATTTTGTTTCATATTGTTGCCTTCTGTATTTATGCAGCTATAGCCAGCTAGATGTTAACACCCAGGCACAGCCTGTAAGATTCCTTTCAACAAGGATGTTAAGCTTCCTGTTTTTGCTATAGAACTTCCCGATATTCTTGGATTTCAATTTAGATTTATATGGTATATTTGTGTGTAATCGTCATTGTACTTTAATATATATTTCTTTATTTGATGCCATTTTAACTCTACTTTTCATCGTTGCCCTTGATAGACATATCGGACATGTATTTAAAACTTGTATAGTTATAGGACCTATCTTAGATAATGGATTAATGAAAATTGTTAGACGTACCATGTTATCCTATATCCATACGGCGCATTGATGTGAGAGCATTTCGACGCAACTCCCCGTTATATGAATTGTATGGCAGCATTCAAGTGATAATATCAACAAAATTCATTTTTCATTTTGCTCATGACTTTTGTGCTGTTATTATCTTTTTTAGAACCACGGATACAAACTTGGACCAAAGCAGTGGCGTAACTGGACATTGGCTTGTGTGTGTGTGTGGGGGGGGGGGGGGGGGGGCATCTGAGCCAATGGTGATCATGACAAAATCCTTTTCCAGGACATAATTTGAGTCGGAAGGGTGGGGGGGGGGGGGGTAAGATCGGACGTTCCTTTAAAGGGCAAAATGCACATTGTTATAGGTCCTCCAAAAAAAAAGACATTTTAGTCATTGTGTGTTGGAGCAAAAAGGAAAGTTGACCGCCGCTTCATTACAGTGACCGTGTACCGATTCGGCCAATTTGAAATTCCCATATGTATTGTGATTACAACATTCCAAAAAATACAACTTTCTTATAGTTTGCCCGATTTTGTTCAAACTTTCACTAATCTGCTTCTCTAATTTTTCTGCTTTCACACAGATCAAATTATTACATAAAGGTTAGATTTAACCGATCTATTCATAATTCGCAATTTGTGTTTTTGAATTCCTTTTATTTCTTTTCATTGTAATGTCATTAGCAACAGCACAATGTGTCGTAGATATTTGGGATCGAACGAAGCGAGTGAGCAAATATTTTGGCCTCATGAAGTTTTGCTTGAAGTTTTTGGACAGGGTTAATTCTTTATCATGAGTAAACTATTGATCTATATGTCTGTATGTTATTACTTCGAAATAACTGCTCCATAATGATTGAAAGAATCAGTCATTATTTTGTCATGGTTGAAAATCTATCGGGAGGGGGAGCGGCAAGGGGCAAGATACGCTATTAAATGGACTTACATATTTTGTAGATCCTCACCAACTTCATGTCACACACATGGTTCTCAAGACAAGACGTGATCACAAAATACCATATATTTCCTGAAAGAAATTTGCTTGAAAGTGGAAGCCCTGGGGCATGTAACATAAAGAGCTACAATCAATCTTATGATTGATATCAATCGTAAGTCTATGGCAATTCATGTACTGAAGAGGTACAATTGATCGTAAGATTGATTGTATCTCTTTATGTTACAGGCCCCTGGTTTGATTTATACAAAATCTCTTCAACATCCCCCTTTAGCAGTGTTTGGGGTGTTTAGAAATGAGAATTTAGGTGCAAGAAATGCTGAGGACCTTTTTTTTTTTTTTTGCTTGTCTAAAAATTTTGTGAATATTGAGCCCCTCCCTCAAGAAATCCTGGATCCGCCACTGCATAAAGTGTCCCTTATTATATGAGCTGGAGTCAAGAAGGGCTGGAGTTAAGAGGGGTAGGATAATTTAAACAAAGTCGGGCAAAATTTATCAATTATCAGAATGAAAGGGGCAAATTTCGGGTACTTGTAAAAGTATGGACCCTGTACCCCTAGCCTACCCCCCCCCCCCCACAAACACTCATACACCCGGAGACCCCTTGTGTGTTTGTGTGTGATTAAAATCTTTACCGATTGTTCATCTTTTGAATATCTAATACATTTTTAAATGATATTCAAGCGTAAAGAAAAAGGGGCACAGACATGGAACAACATTTTGATAGTTGCATGTCCCCTGTTAAATTTAACACCCCTTTTTTTTTCTCCTCATTGATTTTCAAGCCTTTTCCCTCATTTTCTGAATTCATAGAGATGCCTGGTTTCCTTCCTGTTACAGTATTTCAGCCCCCTGGGTCATTTTCCCCCAAGTGGTTTGTACACAGTAAATGCGTCAGTTTACCTACCCAACGCTGCTGGGCGCTCTTGCCTTGGTCGTTAACATCATACCCAGTACAAAATCGGTGGAGTGTACTAATATAACTGCGTATCATTACTGGAAATTGACTATTTGTAATGTCAGTTATTCATGTGAAAATATATCCAGCCCTGCTGCCTTTCACGTGAAATGTACAATGCGTGAATCAGAAATACGAATATGTCATTATAGATCCTAACCCAATATACGAATAAATCATAATATACAGGGGCGGATACAGGATTTTCAGAAAGGGGGGCGCATTTAAAAAAAGGGGGGTGCACACTGAGGAACCCTCTGGTTTCGCGCCTGATATATGAATTAAATTATTGAATCATGTAGACGCCTTACCGTTTTCCAAGCTCAAAATTTTCTTAAGGTTAACCTGAGGTATCATCCCTCTAAC
Organism: Heliocidaris erythrogramma; assembly: GCA_025617745.1. Classification (NCBI taxonomy): domain Eukaryota; kingdom Metazoa; phylum Echinodermata; class Echinoidea; order Camarodonta; family Echinometridae; genus Heliocidaris; species Heliocidaris erythrogramma. The sequence goes on along the minus strand of CM046863.1, from coordinate 33,500,643 downwards.
AATTGCCTTTAAAGTGCAGTGTCTCATCCATCACTTTTATTTCAAAATTCGGATCGAAGATGTAGGCATCAATGGTAATCACAAGTCTGGGATGGGATTACCTATGATCATAGACGTACGGGGGGGTGGTTAAGTGCTCAACATCCCCCTTTAGCAATGTTTGGGGTGCTTAGAAATGAGAATTTAGGTGTAAGAAGAGACCCTCAAATGGTGAAGACATTTTTTTATTCTATTTATTTTTTGGGGTGACAAAGAATTAGGGTATAAAATCAGACCCCAAAAATGCTGATAACCTTTTTTTTCTGTCTTTCTTGTTTTGCTTATGAGACAATGAAGAGTAATCTTAAACACCCCAATTAAAAAAAAAATCGTGGGTGCACCACTGCCTATGATTGCTTCGCTTTTTTAGGATAGCTGACTTCTTAGGTTTAACAATTCCCGGCCGCCCTATAGTTATCGAAAACAAGCTGCTGAAAATTGCTTATCCAATAATAGCGAGCCAATGGAGTAAAATGGAGTCAAAAGGGGCCTGAGCTTTCGCTCCTAGCAGAATCTTCGTCAGAGGATTCTGCTAGGATCGAAAGCTCAGGCCCCTTTTGACTCTATAGTTACTTACTTACTTACTTAGGCCTTCCGCCATTCTCAGTACAGCATAGGCCATCGACAACAAGACGCCATCCCCTTCTGTTCTGGGCTAGTTTCGCCGCCTCTGTCCAGTTGGTTCTTTGCCTCCTCATAGTTACTAGCCTAGTTATAATATTTTGAAATGTTCCATATAATTCTGAAATTGTAAAGTGTTTTTTTTTTATGTTGGTTAGTGCAAATATATTCGATCATAATTATTTTTAGAACGAATTCAAGATCAAAGGTTACTGTTAAAATAAACGATGTCAGAGCAAGTAGTGCTGAGCGCAGGGTATAGCGCAGTGCAACTGCTGTTTCACACAGTGGAATCGATTCAGCATTGGAAAGCTACAGGTATTCGGAGTTCTTTTCTCCGGCAACCAATGACGATCACTAATGACGATCACTATGATTTCGTTTTTAACTTATGCTCTGTGGCGTATCTAGACCTTGGCTTCAGCGGGAAGGAGGGGAGGGACAAGAAAGCACTTTCTGGGCCCTAATTGGTAGGGGCGCAGAAAGGGGTAAGGGAGGTTTAAACATCCGAGATATCCATTTGTGATATTTCAGCGAGAAAGTCCATTCCCTGGCCTTAATTTGCGATGGGGAGGGGGGGGGGGGGGGCGCTGAGGGGAGTAGGATGTGGGACTATTTCTTCCGAATTGGTAAATGGCATGATCTTGATTTCGATATTATTAATATTGAATTGCCATTAGGGACGGCGGTATTCAAAGAGTTCATACTTATTTGAGAGAAAGCGAAGTAAGAAATACAATTTTTTACCCACATTTCCTCTTGCAGTTTTGGGGACAGATTATTGCTTGTAAAATATGTTCATTAGTATATGTCAGACTGAATTCAGTTCTTCAGACACTTCAGGGGGGCGTTTCATCAACATTTGTCCGCCGACAACTGTCAGCGCTGACTAATTTGAGATTTCACTGACAATTGTCAGCGCTGACTAAATTTTCGTTTCATGAAGCACACTGACAATTGTCAGCAGTCTTTAATTCTTCAATCAAGTGGAACGAGGATGCTGACTAATTAGGCCACGCCCACTCCCCTAGGCGAGCTCCCCAAATCAACAAAAAAGCGCCGCGACGATCATCTTCAGCCTTATGAAAGCGATGAAAATGAATGAGAATACGGAGAGTGAGATTACAGCGATGGAGGAGGAAGTGTCTGTAAGTAAAACCCTTCAAAGTATGTTGACTACTGTAGATAAAATGTTGGAAATGATAAGTAGTGCCGTTGAGAAGATCAACAGGCAGCTAACCGACAGTCAACCCAATCGCAATACAGATTCTAGTACGGTCCCACATATTCGTTTCTGTGTCTGTACTACAACGCACGTACTCTTTCTTCTCCTGTTTTCACTGCCATGACTGCCGTTGTTAAAAGGTGTCAGTAATTATTCATTTCTCCTGCCGCTATTATAATTACTTTTTTTTTCTATACTAGACATATTTTCGCCCATGTAATCTAAAAGTGCACAAAAAAGTTATTTCTTAATCTTATTATAATATTAACCTGTTCGCGACAGCACTCACAAGTCTCATCATCATGCTTTGACCCACTCATAGCTACATTCCTATACTTCGTGTGTATAATGTAGGCAGTCATACACCTCAACTTTTTAAAACACCACTGCACAAAAGTCACCAACATTCACTCAAAATCGGCATTTAATTTACAAAAACCGACCCCAAAATATTCAAGAAATACAATAAATTCAACTCACCGATGTTGGAAAATATATTTCAAAAAATCAAATCCGTAATTTACTGTCGATTCTCGCGAAACGAGCTATCGGAGTCATTGTGTACATTTCCTTGTCGCCGCGGGCGCTGACATCTCCCCAAAAGAGTTTTGTCCTTAAAAATTCGGTCCCTATATGGCGTACACGGAAAAGTCCCGATTTTCTGTGTGCGCGATCGTAAAGATCGACGTGCGCTTGCGATCCCGAGTTTTTCGTGGACAAAAAATTTATTGGCCGATTTTAGTGTAAGACATCGGCAGTATGTAAACAATACGCGATCGCGAAACAAATCGGCGGGGATTTCTCCGGTTTTGGACAAGATTTTGACTTTGGATTTTGCTGAAAATATCAAAAGTTCTTCCTAACGGCCATTTGATGTAGGAGTGAGATTTTTAAGGGCTGAATTTGAAAGCAAGGTATTTAAAATATTTATCTTATTTTTCCCCCATACCTTCAGTACATGCGACAGAAAATACCAACTATTTTACAGAAATGTACCCGTGAGTGGTTTGACCAGTTGACCGAGTCAGAATTAATTGTTGACGTTTTGTGGATTTCCTTCAAGTAACACTTTTTTACAAGTGCTTGTTCTTGACTGTACTACAGAGGACATTTGTCATCTACAAATATACATGAATGCCTAAAGTTTGAGCGAGTGTTTCCATTTTGTTGATGTCTCTTTTAGTTTTTCTGAATCCTTTTAAACTAGTCTTCCTCATAAATTATTTCATATCATTTCCCCTTTATCTGCCTTTGTAGACGAAGTCTGGAGCTGGCATTAAGCGTTTCACCTGTCCGTACGTCCGTCCATCCCCAAATTGATTTCCACGTGATAACTTGAAAAATATTGGACAGATTTCAATAATTTCTGGTTTGTAGGAACATCACTGTAATAAAATGCAGGTAAAGTTCAAAATGAAAGTCTGCAGGTCAAAGGTGACAGCTCACTCTATCTGCATATTAGTACACGCAATAACATGAAAAATATTGGATGGATAAGAAATGTTCACTTCAGGTGGGATCATCGTGGTCATACCCGACATGTCTAGTTTATTTTTTTTTTCCAGCCCCGGCTTCTGATGGTCATTCATGAAAATTTGTTCAAAAGAATTTGTTGACATGGACATTTCAGTTTATTTATTTATTTTTTTCAATTTTGTTTTGGGACAGGAAATATGAAAAACTACCTACAAGATCGCGACAGTCCAACTGATATCAAGTTACATCAAGGAGCACTATGGGGATCTCTATCCCACTGCTGATAAACCTAATGTGAGTATTTATTCAATTTAGTTCAGAGCTATACCCTTGCATGGGATGTACATTTGCAACATCATATTATTGCTATGATTATAAATGGAAATGCACCTAAAGTTAGCAAGCAGTTCATAGAAATCAGGAGTAAACTATTCAATCACTATGAAATAAAATTATTAATGAAATATTTATGAAGTATGATCAGGAAGAGTAAGTGAGTTTTTGTTGTTTATTTATATAATGAAGTGCAGGTGTTATATCATGATAGGAATTATAAGGAACACTTCATTATCACAGAAAGAAAGGAAAATGATTCCTCTTTTATTTCATACTATATTTGAATCCATTTGGAATCACCTCAACATTCCAAATGACTTAATTGATCATGATTTCAAATTGATCATGGATTCAAATCCAGCAAGGCATTGTTGATATTGGTACAGAAGAATTTCAGCAAGGGAAATCAGTGGACTAATTGAATTCATAATTGATTCTATACAAATGAGGTATCATAAGAATGGGGAATGAATAGTCTATTCAACAGCAATAAAATTTCATGTTGTATTCCATCACATACATGTATATTAGGATTCCAGAAGGCAAAAGTGTAGTGGCTTTACCAAGTAACCATATGACTTTGATTAAATGGGTTTGGATTCTCTTTCTTGCACTCAATTGTAACAGCAGAATGAAAGATAACTAGATTTTAATTCGTCATGAGGACGAATTAGGTGGTCTGTCTTTCAATTTGTACGATCATGATTGTAATCAGGATGATCATAATAATGGGGAAATGCTAAACTGAAGATAGGATGTCAAGAAATGCCATGAATGGAGATGCTTCTTGAGGACGGGAATGTAGCAAAATGTGTAACGGTCATTGTAAAACGATTATGGTGAAGATGATAATGGTGATTATGATGATTATAATGATATAATGATGATGGCGATGGATATAATAATAGCGATGATGATCATGACGGTGATGATGATACAGGATACTTGGGAGATTAACCCCATAGCTCTAATACAGGACAGGAAATCATAATTTCTATAGGGTTGTACACAAACTACTGCACACTACTTTCTAATAGACATAATATGGAAAATAAGGCAGTTTATTACATGATTTGTGATTTTTTATGTTACAATAGTCGAGGAGGATGGTAAAATGACAGGCAAAAGGAAGCAAAAAAAAAAAAAAAAAAAAATCGGCCCCGGGGATCGAACCAGGTACCTTGACCATGGTAGTAATGTGCTTTACCGATAGACTAAAATATTTCCCATAGAGATAACACGTAAACGAAAAACGGGATTCTCGAATCCCATTTGGTAGTTCAAAATAGGGCATGATCCCGACATCTGATCAAAATTTGGAGACCACCTTTATGAAAGCTTATAGTCTCAGCTACAACATATTAAAATCTGGAAGGAAATAGACCAAAAATAACTGAGATACAGCTCAGAGAACGATGTCATGTACATTCATGATTCGAAAAAAAATCATCTTCCATAGACATAACACGCAAATAGGGACAATTCTGACATGTCGTCTTTAATTGAAAATTTCAGTGTGATGACGTCATCCAAATGAATAATAATGAGCACTCATGTTGTAGAGAATTGTCTCAGCTATAACATATCGAAATCTGGGCGAAAAACTACCAATAATTAAGAATCTAGAGCCAAATTTGCATGAATGTGATGACGTCAAAACATGAAAAATGGAAATTTTGAATTCTGGCGCCATTTTGATGACGTCATAATGTATATAAGGGTCAAATGATACATGAAATGAAATCTATGATTTATACCCTACCTGATGATGAAAAAAAATTGGGAGGTTTCTGGACTATTTAAAGAGCTAGAGTTAATTTTGTAGAGGCATGTTTTTTCACGTTTTTGCGTTATTTTTGCCATAGACGCGCGCACGGATTTTGAAATTTGACGCGCGCGTGTGGCATTATGGAAGGTCGATATTGACTGTAAATAGTTGGAAATTGTCAAGAATAGTGTCAGGAAGACGTAACATGCGAAAAAACAGGGTTTTTACGTTCTCTACGCGCTGTGTACGCGCATAACGCGCGCACGGACGCGCACGGACAGAAAATTTTGAAATGCTTGAAATGTCCTCAACTGTACTCTAATTTGATCAAAAAATGATTTTGAGCATTTCTAAATTTTGACGCGCGCGTACGTGCGCGTCATGATGCGCGCACGGATTTTGATGACATTTTATGTTGACCCTTGACCTGAAGTTCATGTGTGTCAAATATGGTTTATTTTTGATGACTCGTTATGAAGATATGATTGATAATGTGATTTCACAAAATGGCGCCTGGATGACGTCACGATGACCTGATGACCTTGAAAAAGATAGGGGCACTTGATCTGATATGGTCTGATAACTGACAAAAATTTGAAGAAAATTGATCGAGTTGATTTTGAGAAATTGTGTTCACAAGAAAGTGGTGGAAAAATAAAAATAAACTAGAGTTTAATTCGTCATGAGGACGAATTAGGTGATCTGTCTTTCAATTTGTACGATCATGATTGTAATCAGGATGATCATAATAATGGGGAAATGCTAAACTGAAGATAGGAAGTCAAGAATGCCATGAATGAAGATGCTTCTTGAGGAGAGGAATGTAGCAAAATGTGTAACGGTCATTATAAAATGATTATGGTGATGATAATGGTGATTATGATGATTATAATGATATGATAATTTAAGATAATTGACTAAGCCAATTTTGAGAAATTGTGATATCAAACAGGACTATTTGATATTGCAGGATACTTGGGAGATAAACCCGTAGCTCTAATACACGACAGGGAATCACAATTTCCATAGGGTTGTACACAAACTACTGCAGACTACTTTCTAATAGACATAACACGGAAAATAAGGCATTTTATTGCATGGTTTGTGATTGTTTATGTTATAATAGTCGAAGAGGATGGTAAACTGACAAGCAAAAAGAAGCAAAAAAAAAAAAAAGTATGGACCGATCGGGGATCGAACCTGGGTCACCTGCATGGCAGTCAAGTGCTTTGACCAATAGACCAAAATATTTCCCATAGAGATAACACGTAAGCGAAAAACGGGATTCTCAAATCCCATTTGGTAGTTCAAAATTGGGCGTGATCCCGACATCTGATCAAAAATTGGAGGGCTTACTAATAAAAGCTTATAGTCTCAGCTACAACATATTAAAATCTGGAAGGAAATAGACCAAAAATAACTGAGACACTGCTCAGAGAACGATGTCATGTAGATTCATGATTCGAAAAAAAGTCATCTTCCATAGACATAACACGCAAATAGGGAAAATTCTGACATGTCGTTTTTAATTGAAAATTTCAATATGATGACGTCATCAAAATGAAAAACCGTGGACACTGATCTTGTAGAGAATTGTCTCAGCTATAACATATCAAAATCTGGGCGAAAAACGACCAATAGTTAAGAATCTAAAGCCAAATTTGCATAAATGTGATGACGTCAAAACATGAAAAATGGAAATTTTGATTTCTGGCGCCATTTTGATGACATCATAATGTTTATAAGGGTCAAATGATACATGAAATGAAATCTGTGATTCATACCCTACCTGATGATGACAAAAAATTGGGGGGTTTGTGGACTATTTAAAGAGCTAGAGTGAATTTTGTTGAGGCATGTTTTTTCACGTTTTTACGTTATTTTCGCCATAGACGCGCGCACGGATTTTGAACTTTGACGCGCCCGTACGACCTTATTATTGATCAAAATTGATTCCAAGTTGATGGAAATGATGAAGAAAAGTATCAGGATTGCAAATCATGCGAAAAAACAGCGTTTTTACGTTATGTACGCGCTGCGCGCGCGCATAACGCGCACACGGACGCGCTCGGACGGAAAATTTTTTAATGCTTAAAATGTCCTGAACCGTACTCTAATTTGATTAAAAAGTGATTTTGAGCATTTTTAAATTTTGACGCGCGCGTACGTGCGCGTAATGATGCGTGCGCGGATTTTGATGACATTTTATGTTGACCCTTGACCTGAAGTTTATGTGTGTCAAATATGGTTCATTTTTGATGACTCGTTATGAAGATATGATTGATAATGTGATTTCACAAAATGGCGCCTGGATGACGTCACGATGACCTGATGACCTTGAAAAAGATTTCGGAGCTTGACCATATATGACCTGATGACTGACGGAAATGTCATGAAAATTGACTGAAAAGTTTTTGAGATTTCGTGGAAACAAGAAAGTGGGAGAAAATAAAAATAAAGAAATAAAGAAAATTCTGACGAAATTAAGAGGTGATCTGTCGACTACGACAGATCACCTAATAAATAAATAAATAAATAAAGAAAGAAAATTCTGACGAAATTAAGAGGTGGTCTGTCGACTACGACAGACCACCTAAAAAGAAATACCAAACAGGCGGCAAACAGCAGTAGAATAATTAGTTCATTTGATCATCCTTTTTTAAAAATTGGCAGTTTAACATTTCTTGGCTGCTATTCATTCAAGCATTTTGCTTAAGATAGCTGGCCCCTGCATTTCTGCCATTTCTACTTGTTTCATTTAGATTTATAATCATGTCTTTATTCTGTTGTCATTGTTATTTAACTGTCACATTTGTAATTTGAACAATTATATTGTACATTTATTACTATAATTGTTTGTAAATTTGTTATTTGATTTGACAATAAATGCAGAAAATCCTGCTTTGCAGGTTGTTATAAAGTAATACTCAAACATGAAATTAGAACATTTTTCATTACTCACTGTGTAAAGCTTTATAAGTCTTACATAGACGTGATTTGTTTCAATCTCTAATTTCAGACTAAAGGAAGATTTCTGCATGCCTGGGAGAAGGCAGCCCTGGACCTTCAAAGCCAGGGTCTGCCCATCTCCCATGGCAAGAAGAGTGCCGTGGCCCACCTGCGTGACCTTTGGCAGAAGATGGTGTCGCGGGCCAAAAAATATTGCGACCAAAGAGTAGCGACAGGTAAAAATTAATGTCATCATATTACTCACAAAATAATGTTTGATTGTCTTGGAAATGTGTGTAGCACAGAGGATATCAAGATCAGTAAGGACAATCTGGTATATGGCATTGCATTAACCATCAAAGTAATCCACTATTATAACTTTTAGTTATTCATTATATACAAAATCATGATTAGCATGAGAATGCTTTCCCTTGCTAAAAACAAACTTTACTGTGTTATTGTAAATTGTGTAAGAATGCATCCTTCTTTTTTTTTATTACATTGGACAGCAAAAAAAAAACAACCTTGCATTGAGTTGAAGTAAATAAGTCTGATTGTGTTAATGTATCGGTGTGCACATATCTTTTTTTCTATTCAGCAGCATTTCCTTTACTTAGTTTGACTTCAATCATTTAATGCATACACACACTTAAATCTCACCCTCTCTATCTGCAGGTATATAGTTATGTGTGATTTCGTTTTTATACATGTATCCTATATTATATATCTTTATCACAATATTATAAACTTAAACCCTTCATACCCCCTTCCCCACCCCCCCCCCCCCCTCCAAAAAAAAAAAAGTAAAGTATTGATGGAAAAATGCAATGTTTGTGAAATTATGCATTTTATTTTGTATGAATATACCTATTTCAGAAATAATAACTTTGTGAAATATTGAAGAAAGCAATTTCAATATTATTTATTCCATGAGGTGGTGGGCCCCGGCCAAAATTCAGCGAGAGACATGAGCTGGTGCTGGAGGCCCTTCCTGCACCAGGCATTGAGGGATTTGGCGGGCCGGAAAAGGAGGCGGGAAATGTAATATCTTTGGTGAGTGAAACATTCTTAATTCTAAATCTGCACTACCTTGGCAAAAGGAAGTAAGTGACATTCCAACCAATGTTGAGTTATTGCTTTCATATTCGCCAAAATTTACTCTTCTTCCAGTCTAAATTTTATGCATAAACACTCATGTTAGTTAAGACATGACGATATTCCTTTAACGGCTGTAGAAATGACGCACCCATTTTACTCTTTTCCAGAAAGTTTCACTTTTGTCACTTGCTTCTTTTTGCCAAAGTAGGGCAGAAATATCCAGACTTCCCATCTTTACTGTACTGTCACCCCCCCCCCCCCCCCAAAAAAAAAGAAGAAAAACCATCATGGGTGTGACATGACCAATTACCACACAGTCATTATATAATTATTACAATTTTGTGAATAAATGTATAAATCAGTTCATGGTAAATTAAGTTAAATCAGTAAGGTTAAATGTCATAGCCTTTAAAAATTAAAACATTAAAAATTTATAGAAAATACATGTATGGAGAATTTCCAAATACTATGTAATATTTCAAACACCTCTGAAGTGTATCAAAGAAAATGTTCATATTACAGAGAATGATTTTTCATAAGTATTCTTGAAAATTTATCAAGCATGCTAAATTTGAAACACATCTATATAGAACTTCATTACCAGAAATTTTTTTTTTTTTTTTTGGAAAATGGGACTCTTTGACTTTAATTCATTTTACTATGCTCAAGTCAAGATGCATTTTGTGAAATTAGATGATGGCATATGCCAAAGTATCATGCCAGCATTCCATTGCAAGAACAGATGGGCCTATACGATACTTTATGCATTTACTCTACTTGTTTTCATTTCATTTTTAAGTTAGTAACTCTAGAAAACATTCAAAAGACACATTCACAGTTTTTTGATTGATTTGTATATATTCTTTTAATGAATATACTGAAGAATAAGATAATGAGTAATAATAAGACAATGATCAGCAATGATAATGAAAGTACATTTAGAAATGATAATAACAGTAATAATTATACCAATAACATTTGAAGCTGATAATATTTCTTTACAATGACATGACATTAGCAATATAAATATGTATTCCATTTGCAGTTACTTCAATCACAACAACATGAAGAACAACAGCAGCAGCAACAACAACAGCAGCAACAAAAGCAACAACAGCACCAGCCTCAACCAGAGCAACAACAGCACCGGCCTCAACAGCAGCAGCAACAGCAGCAGCACCATCAACCTCAACAGCAACCTGCACAACATCAGAGATGGCAGCAGCAACAGCAACCACAAGGACAAAAAAGAAACCGCACAGTTGATGGACAGCTGGAGCTGTTGGAGATTGAGAGGGAGAAACTTGAAATTAATAAGCAAAGACTTGAGGTTGAAAAAGAAAAGGTAAAAGTGATGAAGGATATTCTTGATACACTGAAACAGAGGTCTACACTTAGAAATGAACTGTAATTTCCTTCATTATTTGTAACTGCACTTTTTCAACCTTCAATTTTCTTTTTTACTCAGTTTTCTTTGTTTACTCACACCTGTAATCAGAAGTAGCAGTAGTAATATTTCTATGCAAAATATTTCCTCGTGTTGATATACCTTTAGTTTGAAAACTCCACCTTCAAACAGTTGATGATGTAATGCCATGCACGTCTTTATCCAAAGACAAAATTGTGTGCTAAATGTCATGAGTACTGCTCAGAAATGAAAAAGTACTTAAATCCTAAATGTTTTTATCTCATATCTTTCAATAACATGCCATTGCCATGGGTGCAGTGATTGAGGGAGGAAAAGTCTTCATTCAGAAACAAAGAATTGATGTGGAAAGAGAGAAGTTGTAGTTAATGAAGGTAATACTTGTAACAATCAAGGAAACATCCACATTTCAAATTGATTTGTGGATTTCCTTCATGTGCAAACAAGCGCATGCAGTGATGACATCTCCAGCCCTATATGGGAACATGTGCAGTCCAGAGCCTGTGAGACAGCGAAACTTACTCTTCAATTGGCCATTGACCTGTTCTATGGCCACACGAGTGCAGCTATGAGCTCTGAAAGAAATTATTAGTAGAAATAATTATAATGTTTGAAAATTCTATAGCAAGATATCTACCAAACAAGGTGCTCAATTAATGATTAATCCATAGTGTATTAAATCCTTTTGTTTATTTGATTTTCAAACATTTAACAAAATAATGTCCTCATTTGGAAGTGAACATCTAGAATACTTGGTAAATAGTATTCATATTCATTATATGAATCAATGCATTGAAGTTGTCAAAGCAATAAGGGAACTAGTCAAACTAAATCAATGCTGTGAATAATAATATATAATAACAATAATAATAATGATAATAATAATGATAATGACAATGATAATAATAACAATAATAATGATTTGCTATGAATTAGTTAGTCGCACAATGAATGTACACATATACAGTGTGTGTTACGTATTGCTATGTCGTATTCGCACAGTTGTGCGTAAGGATGTATTGATGTACCACGGATGAATGTTTTCGGGCACTCTGTTAATGAATTGTACAGGATGCGTAATTATTAGCGCCATGTAACAACACAACATGTTTATTTGGGCTAACTACTGTAGTTTACAGGTTATTACATATAGTTGAATTAAGGGCTTAGTAATTAGTTTCATGACCTAGTATCATTGTTGTGACCTTGAAGTACGTCAAGGTCACTGGTAGTTGTTATTCGTGGCAATGCTATTTATAGCAAAGGAATTCTTATTTAGTTAGTTTATTATGAACATGTTGGAGAAAGATAAACTTGTATTTACGTGAATATTGATGACATGTTTACATGATTGTTTATTGTCAATTGCATGATGATTTATTATTGTTTGTTTACATTCTGTATTAAATTGCAGATCGAACCTTGCTTCTATGGTGAACGGTAATCCACAAGCATGGTGTCTTTCTTGGGTGTCATTATTAGTTAGGCCTCTCGGGTCTTGGTGGTTCACACGCTACAGTTGGAGATGGGCAGGTAGTGCCTGGCTACGCTTTGTTGGGTGTTCCAACTCCTGATTGAGCTCATTTATGATGTGTAATACTCCTGTCCGGTTGAATCGGTATTTCTTGAACATTTCTTGGTCATTATAAAGATCAAGGGGAAAAACGCGTTCCCTGCGCAGGGCAGCACCCCCTAAGATTTGCAGAAGTGCTGCCATTGTTCCACTTTTGGTTGCCAAGGCCATCAAGAGCCTGATTAGTCGGTGAAAATGAATCTGTCGGGACCTAAAAGGGCACCGACAGATTTCTTGAAATTAGTCGGTGAAATTCATGAAATTTGTCGGTGTTTTCCACCGACAGATTTTCATGAAATGGAAATTAGTCGGTGTCCGACTAAAACCAAATTTAGTCGGTAAAACCAAAATTAGTCGGTGAAAAGCACCGACTAAAAGTTTCATGAAACGCCCCCCAGATAATACGCAAACGTTTCCCCATCTCTTTGTTTTTAAGTCTGCCTTCATAACCCATACTTAACCTATATACTTTAACTCTTTCGACCTATATTTAACATCACTGTGGTGCGGCCGAGCAGAAAATCTTTGAGAATAATGTCCATAATAATGCCCTTGGCTGTTATACACACACAACCAACCAGAAACAACCTAGATTTTTTCAACTCCCGAAAAAGCTATCATCCATGGCTGTCATAAACCCCAGCCACAAAATTCCACTAAACCAAGTGAAAAAATATCCTGGACGTCACTACCTCATTCACGGCCCTTGCGATAATTCTACCACACCGGGAGATAAGCCGCACCACCATACACAACGTGCTATACACACACGCTGCACCAAGTCAAAAGTACCAACGGAAAAATTAACCCACGTTGAGCTCATATACCGTCTCAACGTTTATCACCGTTCAGTACAATCATGAATCAAGACTCAGAGGCAAACACCCAGCAAATAACAGACTGAAAAGTCCAAGAAACAGTCTTACAAACTGTAAAATACCGAAACACAAGCAAAAAACTCTGTTTCAAGAACGCAAGCGCGAGCTAGTGAGTAGTGCAACACCGTGCAAACCACACGGCATGGTCAGCGACCACCAACACACATACACAGAGCGTGTATACATGCAACACGAATGCAAGAGGACGAAGATCGACCACCGCCAGTAAAAACAATAACTCACACCAGAGATGTAACTTCAATCAACTGAGTCTTCTTTATTAGACGCACAGCGCAAAAGCGACTGTAGTACGTTCTTTTCTTTCCCACCCTTTCAAAGAGAACACACATCAGACATAGAATATCGTATATTTATGTAAAAAGGAAGGGTGAAAGATTACTGAACAACATGGCATTGAACAGAAGCCAAAAAAGCAAATAAGACAATAAAAGCAGCATAAATAACGAGCCATAATAAGCAGCGTAAAGCTCAACCCATATGACACCATAATATGTATAAAGGCTAAAACACCATTAGACATAAATAGGAATACATGTAATATTAAACAGCATGTGGGCAAAAGACAGCCGCCCACAAAAATATCAGAGACAGGGCAGAGAAAATTAATACAAAATAAGTTCTGGGGGAATGTCAGGAGGGGGCGGGCAGGTCAGGGAGGCACGCGGTCGAGGATAGAGGAGCGGAAGACTATCGTCATCATCGGAGGGGTAGTGACTGGTGACTTCGCGCCGGAGAGGAGTTTCCGGGGCGCCTGGAACCTTCAAGCAGTCGGATGACTTGACACGGTACGAGAACTTGCGGATATTGCACCAATCTCCATCGACGGAGGTCACAATATAGCGGGGACGTGTATGAGTTTTATCCCGATCATGACGCAGGTAGACCAGATCGCCGACGACAATAGGTTCGCTTGGTGGCAGCAAACCAGATGTGGCCTTTGCACGTTCACTGTGAGGATGATTAACAACCCGCTGGAAGTGTTGCTGACTGATGAGATGAGCATCACGAATGGGGAGCTGTTCACCAGTAAACTGATCTCGCTGGTACCACATCTCTCTGGCAGATAGGCCACGAGACCGGAGCCTGCTGTTCAAACGGGCTGTAGCAAGGGAAAGCGTAACAGGACTGACTGTACCACCAGAGGGCTCAAATCGAAGGAGTTCATCTTCAAGTTCCCGGACAGCCTTCTCCGCTACGGGTTTTTTGTTGGGGTTCTTGGAGTGACCAAGCTCAATTCGGATAACGGCAGGGGGCCATCGAGTGGACGAAGGACAACACAAAGACGGATCAAGGCATCTCCAAGTGTGGATTGACGCTCATCACTTATGAAGCAAGTGGATGTGAAGGAAGTTGTGCATTCACGCAGAAGGAAGATCATTTGCCGGGGGCGCCCGATGACATCAGCAGCAAAGGAGACCCCGATAGTATCAGGAGGATCCCCGGCTGACTGAGGGGATACCACTTGAGGAAGAGAGCGCAGTGAGGCACACTGGTGGCAGCTTGCTGTGACATGCTGTAGGGCTGAGTCCATGTCCAAAGCAAAAAAATACATGTTGACAATGGACTTCAACTGAGAGTAGGTCGGATGATCAAGCTGGAGGTGAAGTGAAGTCAAAAGGCCATTCAGGATGCTGCGGGGCACGACGATGCATTCTCGGGGAGGCGAGAATGGCTGATTACGGCGGACAACCAAGAGGCCATCACGGGCGATAACAGCAGACTGCAAGTACCTCTTGATATCCTTAATTTTGGTCATCTTCTTTGAAGGTCTGGTGCCTTGTAGTAGATAAGCATGGGTACGGCGTAAGTCCGGGCATTCCCGTTGGATACTGATCCAAGCAGGTCTGGAGGTGAAGGGTAGCTTACCATGGCCTGAAAGGATCTCTTCCGGGCTCACGCGTAGAACATCAGAGTCTTCTGTCTGGCGAATAAACAGACAGATTTGACAGGATGGGTTGGTGCATTCTGGAGCGTTCCTACTCGCAAAGTCACACCCGGACACATGACGAACAGTGCAATGGAAGCGATTAACTGCAGACAGAAAGGTAGAGACTCGTGGGCTCGCAGAGAATTCACCTCTGCAGAGTTTCTCGAAAGCCTGTACGCAAGGTTTACTATCTGTCAGGATAGATGTGTTGTGGTGTGATTGTATGATGTAAGGTGCAAAACTATAGCGAGTGACGTGCAGAATAGCACCAAGGCCATGTTTCTTCATGGAACCATCAGTAACAATCCAGGGGTGGTCAGAAGGACGAGGCAAAGTGATACTACGAGCCGATGAGAGTGCATCTTGCGCCTTAGAAAACGAGGCATGTAAGTCATCAGACCAAGATATGCGGTCATTGGACTGTCGACCTGCAACGACACCATGAAAGGGAGAAAGCAGTACAGCACACTGAGGTAATACCCTGGCCAGCATTTTGTAAGCACCGATAAATGATCGCATGCCTTTAACAGTCGATGGGGGACTACAGGAAGACAAAGTGGCCACGCGATGTGAGCTAGCATGGAGAGTACCCTGGGACCACACCCAGCCAAGGATGGTAGTAGACTTTAGGCAAACGATGGTTTTCCTAGCAGACAACCGAAGATCACACACTTGCAGTGCATGAAGTACTCGAGACCAATTGCGGAGGAGGTCTTCTGGGGTATTGCCACCACAGTAGAGATCGTCTGCGAGCTTTACCACCACACCCTCCTTTAAGAGATCACCTAAGACATGACACATGAGCTCCTCTAGAGCAGTCTCTGAGCCAGGCATACCCATCGCAGACCTGGTGTAGACACGCACTCCACGATAGGGAGTGGCAACGCCACAATACTTCATCGAATTCTTAGATAATGGTGACCAAGCTTTCGCAAAGTCGAATCCACATCAGGCATAAGTGAGGGTTGTGGTTTTGAGTAACGCCCCACATCCGCAAAAGCCGTAACAAGGCGAAAGCCACCATGGGGCTTCTTTAACAAGGAAAGATGGATTTAGATACTCGACGGAGACCCCAACATCTTCAGGGCGGGCAAAGACACCAAGGTTCTCCTATTCGTCAAACTTATCCTGCAAATCTACTAAGGTGTTACGGGCATACAATGGCAAACGACCCTTTCGCTGAGGCGGTTGGCGGCCTCAAAGGGACCAGCAGCCCCATTGTAACCACCAAACTTCGGGTCAAACACGTCATCATATTCCTCATGGAGATCAAGAAATCGATGTTTAAGATTGTCAGGCAAGATGTGATCAGGGACGAGGGAAATGGACTGAGAATGGCAACCAGGGCCACGAAACCGAGAAGAGTTACGTGAAGGATCACTCACTGCGGGAGGAGTGGACGCAAGATCATAGGAACCCGCAGACGTAACTACAGACACTGGGCGAACCTGGCAAAAGTGTTCATTTTTGTGCAGGAGAAGGGGTTGAGAGGACAGGTTCGGAATACGTACTTTCCCTGCTACGTTAGAAATGATGCATGGAGGAGGTCACACAGGGGATGGTGGTGATTTTGTACAAAGATGGGGTTCAAGAGCAAGAGTCTCAGTCGGGGACAGTTCAGCAGGTAAGGGAACCTCAACAAAATCTCCCGGCCAGCCCACAGTGGTTGTGGGAGGTGCTCGAAGGACGTGTGCACGACGAACTGAATGAGCAAGGCCATCACCCCCAGTCTTAGTGGAGCCGTAATTGAACACAGTAATGTCGCTAATGCGAATCTCCCGCTTAGCTGGCCGTACAGCTATGTCATTGACCTCCATGAAGGGAGTTCCAGCAAGGACCTCAACGTCCAAATTCTCAACCACAAGTCCTTCAAAGGCAAATTGTTTGTCACTGCGGGTGAATGTGAGGCCTACGATAGTAAGTGGGGAGCGGCCATCGGCTTGGTGAGCCGACTGGGAGCTGGATTTGATCCTTCCACCCAAGGCATGTACCGTAGATGCCCTGACCATGTTATCAGTAGCACCTGTATCTATGGTAACGCGGACAGCATGATGTCCACAAATTGCATCAAAATAAGGTGATTGCCTAATTTGGACACGCAAAGCGGAGGGATCTCGCTCAGTACGTAAAAACGGTGTTACACTGTGTGGGATACTCGGGCTTTAGAACTGTGTCAGATTCACTGTCGGAGGTCTCTTCACTGTCAAAATCAACAATGTGGGTGATCTGCCTAACTTTAGCAAGGTACCTTCTGTCTTGCTGAGGAAGGTACTTGCACTTGCTAAGGAAGTGGCTATCTGGGCGCCCGGCTTGCTTGCAAAGAGGGCATGATTTAGACGTGCCCTGTCTCGACTGAGACCGCGGGTTGGAAAATGGTTTGTTTGCAGGGGGTGTGTGTGTACGAGCGAAGCTGAGCGATGGGGTGGTGCGCATTGCCCGAGTTGGTTCGGACGAACGGAGTTCGTTTTTAATAGCAAGCTCCCAAGGGCTGAGAGATTTCGGGCTTGAGGGAGGCCAGCGAACGTGAGCGCAATTCCGTACCTACCGCTGCTTGACAAGGCGGGGCAATTCCTGCGGGGCAATTCCTCATGTACTAACCGTAGCCAGTGAAGGACAACAAAATTCTCAAGAGAAGGAGTAAGTTCCTCATTTTCAGTAATTGGTTCGCCGTTGTGGGTAATACCCCCACCTACAGTCAACAGATTATCTTCCACAAAAGCAACTAAACGCTGATATAAATCTTCAGGCCTCTCATCAGGTTCCAGCCTGATATCACAAAAATCCAGAAAGTGGGTACCAGTGTTCTGAAACCCATAGTGCAAACGAACCTTGCCCCACATGTCGTTTAGAGAGACAGAATTCTTTACAATAGAACTGCGTGAGATTACAGGGCAGTAATTGGCTATCTGCCCTAGCATTAAGTCAAGCATGGCAGACTTTTGAATAGCAGTCTGCCGACGAGCAA
Organism: Heliocidaris erythrogramma; assembly: GCA_025617745.1. Classification (NCBI taxonomy): domain Eukaryota; kingdom Metazoa; phylum Echinodermata; class Echinoidea; order Camarodonta; family Echinometridae; genus Heliocidaris; species Heliocidaris erythrogramma. The sequence goes on along the minus strand of CM046863.1, from coordinate 33,482,341 downwards.
GAGGGACAGTTTCTGAGTCGTCCTCAAATCCCCTTAATGGGGATGATTTTGTTTTCTTAGACCATGTTACATCATCTACTGAAGAATGGTGCAAAGTTAGTGTCTAGTGTCAACGTGTAGACAAGGTTTTGTTTCCAATTTTCGAAGGAGTTCACTGTTTCATGTTTGGACAGACCCCGCTGTTTAGGAGCCTTCGATGTTGATGCCATTGTTATGTATCTAGATGTATTGTGACTGCACTAAACGTAACCTACAATGAAACCTTTTAATGTATATAGCTTAGGCAGACCAAACACGAAATAGACTACGTGGGGCTGCACTGTGTTCAGGTGACCAATGTTACACGATACTTGATATATCGGTTCTCTGGTAGCACTGTAGCTAAGTAAGAGATGTTATGTCCAAGGATGATAGTTAAGGATGGAATAGATTCGTATCCAGCCGCTGTCACCACGCCAGTAAAAACAATAACTCACACCAGAGATGTAACTTCAATCAACTGAGTCTTCTTTATTAGACGCACAGCGCAAAAAGCGACTGACAAGCCAACACAGGATGGCGCTATACATAAACAATACTGCCGCACGACGGGAAATCTCAACTACATACTTACAAAAAACCGGTCAAAAACACACCATTGTCTACAGGAAAACAACCAGTAGACTGCCGACACAAGCCCCCATTTTGTTACGGGCCGCTCCCTGCCGGTATCCCAGGTTCCCTGTCTTATATTTACGTAGACAGCACAACAACAGATTACTCTGGAAAACCGGTTGTAAGGTAATAAAACTCCATGTTGAATCTCTTCTTGGTCTCGATCGTCACAATCAATCTCGACCTATTGAACTCGCCCTCATCACACTAATATCATAAGCCTCACTCCTTTAAGGAATCAATAGCCTTCACCCGCCTGCAAAATTGCTTACCCAGAGAAAGGCTTTCCATCATTCCATCATTTTTATGCTACAGTCTGGTTATTTAATATTATCAGCGACTTGATTAAGAATATCTAGAATATCTACGATACTCAAATAATTTCATTGACTCTGTAAACGCAATTTTTACCAATTATGAAGAAAAGAAAAGAGAAAGAAAGGAAAAGAGAGAGAGGCGGGGGAGCAAAACGAGAATCGAACACTCGACCTCTTGAATGATACCTGCCTAGCAGAGGGCTCTAAAGCAGTATACACCGTGCCCATTGTTAGTATTACTTCTGGAGACGTTTTTTCCTCATTTTTGCCATAAGGGTTACACGTGCCGCCCGTGCAGTGCAGATAAAAATAATGCGTTGGCTGGGGGAGTCAGAATAATTAATACATTGCGAATTCAGTTTCCCCAAACTAGGTTGAGTTCTTCGGCTTGCCATTGTTCTTCGTTCTTGCACATCTGCTCTCTCTCTCTCTCTCTCACTCTCTCATTATTTTTCTCCTTGTGCAATTCTCGTATCCTCAAGCCCTCTCGAAGTTCTGCTCTAGCCCCCTTCAAGGTGGATCAGGGATATTTTCTTGAAGCCAGCTTCAGTTTGCAATCGCGTCTTCATCAGACCGAAGTTAGACCGAAGTACCCCCACTTGGAGGTTAAGTTGGTGCGCATGCGCACTTCAAGTGAACCGACACGCTGTTTTAAAAGCTTACCCGCGCTGGCGATTGCGATCACCCGACTATAAAAACAATCTTAAAAACAAAATAGCTAGATATAGAAACCCAAAATATATACGGTATCTCTCGGCTACGCTGCCTTACTGCACTTATGGAAGTGTATTTTGAACAAAAATAGGTGTAATTTCATTTTGCAGTATGATTCCTCAGGAAACTACAGTGGTCCTCGGCATAATAAGGAGAAGGAGACGTCGTCGAGAGGCTCGACGTCGCTGTGAATTCTTTGCTTATCTGAAGAAAGAAGCGGAAGTCTCTTCTGTGGTCGCGGCAGCTCTCTCCAACAGGCCATCGCTTCCCCGATCCGTCCCCTGATCCTTACCCAAGTCGTTACACAGTTGCAAACCATTGTTTTAGCGACATGGGGCGACGAGGAACATCTAGCTAACTTCAGGTACCGTATACAAGCTGAATTATTACTGGCCTATTTACTAATAATTTCAACCTCCTCGATCGAGCTCGGGGCATGCAGGGATGAGATGCTTAAAATATGTCTTGTTTGTTCATGTTAATTGTTACCCGTGATTTTTTTTTCCACTGTTATTTTTTTATTTGTGTTTATTTCTTTCTTTGTTTCTTTATTTATTTTATTATTTTTATCTATTTTTTTAACTGTGACGGGGGCGTTTGATACACGCATGCAGCGGCATGAAATCGCTTGTTATTTAGGATTGTAGGGGGCGATTAGCGCTCCACCGAGGGCGAAATCGCCCGTCGCCCCCGTGTATTTTTTACCCTGCTCGTTACTCATAATTTTATTGGAGGGCTTGTAAAAGTCTTTGGGCGAAACATTTATGAAACTATTAAAGGTAACCTTATAATAATAAATAAAAAAAATTAATAAAATAATAAAAATTTGAAAAAAAAAAAGATTTATGAAACTATAGAGGAACTATATTTCACCCTGATTATATATTCGCGGCCATAGGGGGAATCCTATTATCTCGGCCTATTGTTATCATTCCCCATTGGCGTTCTAAGCCAGCGACCCGGGTTCGATTCCCGGCGGAGACATTTTTTCAGCCTTTGCAAAAAGGGAGGACAGCTCTGGGGAACTTTGATTTAAGTTACGCAACCATTATTCTCTCTTTTCCTTTCACATTGTATTTATTTCCACGAGAGTCGCCAAAGCTGTTGTATATGTTATTTCCTTATTATATATATATTCTCGCAATTTCTTTCACATTTATATATATATATATATGTGAAAGAAATTGCGAGAATAACGGTGCGTAGCTTAATCAAAGTTCCCCAGAGCTGTCCTCCCTTTTTGAATTTTTTGCAAAGGCTGAAAAAATGTCTCCGCCGGGAATCGAACCCGGGTCGTTGGCTTAGAACGCCAATGCCTTAACCACTAGACCACGGAGACGGGTTAGTGATTTCGGCGACACCAGATTCAATTGACCGACAGATTGACAAATCCTCAACCTTATTAATTAATTCCTCTTGTCGGGGGCAGATGAGTTTATGAACAAGACAAGCCGCTAGTGCCTCAGCTGGATCCGAAATCACTAACCCATCTCCGTGGTCTAGTGGTTAAGGCATTGGCGTTCTAAGCCAACGACCCGGGTTCGATTCCCGCCGGAGACATTTTTTCAGCCTTTGCAAAGATTTCAAAACGGGAGGACAGCTCTGGGGAACTTTGATTGAGCTACGCACCGTTATTCTCGCAATTTCTTTCACATTTGTATTTATTTCCACGAGATTTGCCAAAGCTGTTGTATATGTTATTATTTCCTTACAATAATATATATATATATACATATACAAAGCGTGTCACTTTTGGCTTGAAGGCCTTTTTTTAGAAAACCAAATTAACATAGTCATGTTGAAACCACCCCCCCCCCCCCCAATTTACAGAGAGTATGCAAGACAGTATACAAATGATGCACAGGTTGGAGTGGGTCGGTAGGAATTGTGTACACAAGGTACCTCTGAATTGTCTGAACCCACGAGGCGCAGCCGAGTGGGTTTCGGACAAAATTCAGAGGTACCGAGGGTACACAATTCCTACCGACCCACGAAAAATACCTGTGCATCATCTGTTTTATAGAATGGGTAAAAAAAAAGTGAAAATCAAACTTTTTCCCAATCATGCATCCAGTGAAAGTGAGCCATGCGTCCGGTAAAAAAATTTACCGGACGCATGGCTGAAATTTACCGGACGCATGGCTAAATTTACCGGACGCATGGCTCAAATTTACCGGACGCATGGCACTGGTAAATCATTTCCATGCATCATAAATAGATTTTAGAAATTTAATGACTTCTATAGAGAACTGAAAATCTGGCTAATTAGGTTAAATTTCAGAATTTCATTTTATTTCAGTGTTAGAGTCTTGACCCTAAGCCTAGGCTAAGCTAACTACTGTCATGACTGTCAACTTTATTTTAGAATCTGTCACTCATGTCAACAACAAGCCCAAGTTAGATATAATCTAGTCTATTTACATTAAAGCAAGTAATTTAAAGAATTAATGCAAAGAGAACTTCTAGTCTTTGCTCTTGCATCAACAAATTTTAATCTGGTCAGCCCATAATCCAGGCCAGCCCAGACCAGGCCAGTGTATGCTGCGCTGTAGACTGTAGTGAATCACCGTACCGTATGCACTGCAGTGCAGTGCAGCGTACGGTACTGAAGTTTCAGTTTCACACTGCACTAATTTTCATTTAATCGCCTTTTCAGTTTGCTTGTTTTTAAACAGGTAGACCTATAATCGGATTTTATTGGGCTTACCTTCAGAATCCGAAGTCAACTATCATCTGAATTTTGTCTCAAATCTTGCAATTCTCCGTCATTAAAAAGTCGTATATCGCGGCTCTCAGCTCAGACTCTCGCACTCGCTAAAATAAATATCGATAGCATGTTTACAGTGGCTATCGTCAGTGATCGTAATAATTATTGATATCGAACGTGCAGGCCAGTAAAATGCAAGGCACAGCTCTTGACCAATGAGATTGCAGGGATTCTGAAATCCATTCTATAATTCCTGAAAATGTATGATTGTTTGATATGATGAAGTAATATATTTCAATTTCGTAACTGTAAGCCTAAGTAGTCAAACATTTTTTTTTTCCATTGAGTCTTACTCTGACCTTCGTTTGTCAGCCCCCCTTTTTTTTATTTTCTTTTTTTTTTTCCTTCTTTTTTTTAGCTGCATGGAACGTGAATATATATATATATATATATATATATATATATATATATATTGCACTAGCGGCTTGTCTTGTTCACATACTCATCTGCCCCCGACAAGGGGAATTAATTAATAAGGCTGAAGATTTGTCAATCTGTCGGTCAATTGAATCTGGTGTCGCCGAAACCACTAACCCGTCTCCGTGGTCTAGTGGTTAAGGCATTGGCGTTCTAAGCCAACGACCCGGGTTCGATTCCCGGCGGAGACATTTTTTCAGCCTTTGCAAAAATTTCAAAAAGGGAGGACAGCTCTGGGGAACTTTGATTGAGCTACGCAACGTTATTCTCGCAATTTCTTTCACATTTGTATTTATTTCCACGAGATTTGCCAAAGCTGTTGTATATGTTATTTCCTTACAATAATGTTATTAAGAATAATTTATTCCAATGTATACATGTATTCAAAGCATTCGCTTGGATCCAGCTGAGGCACTAGCGGCTTGTCTTGTTCACATACTCATCTGCCCCCGACAAGGGGAATTAATTAATAAGGCTGAAGATTTGTCAATCTGTCGGTCAATTGAATCTGGTGTCGCCGAAACCACTAACCCGTCTCCGTGGTCTAGTGGTTAAGGCATTGGCGTTCTAAGCCAACGACCCGGGTTCGATTCCCGGCGGAGACATTTTTTCAGCCTTTGCAAAAATTTCAAAAAGGGAGGACAGCTCTGGGGAACTTTGATTGAGCTACGCAACGTTATTCTCGCAATTTCTTTCACATATATATATATATTTTGATTTAAATTATGCAACCATTATTCTCTCATTTCCTTTCGCATTGTATATATATTTCCACGAGAGTTGCCAAAGCTGTTGTATATGTCATTTCCTCACAATATATATATATATATATATATATATATATAAATGTGAAAGAAATTGCGAGAATAACGTTGCGTAGCTCAATCAAAGTTCCCCAGAGCTGTCCTCCCTTTTTGAAATTTTTGCAAAGGCTGAAAAAATGTCTCCACCGGAATCGAACCCGGTCGTTGGCTTAGAACGCCAATGCCTTAACCACTAGACCACGGAGACGGGTTAGTGGTTTCGGCGACACCAGATTCAATTGACCGACAGATTGACAAATCCTCAACCTTATTAATTAATTCCTTTTTCGGGGGCAGGTGAGTTTTGAACAAAGACAAGCCGCGTGCCTCAGCTGGATCCAAGCGAATGCTTTGAATACATGTATACATTAGGAAATAACATATACAACAGCTTTAACAAATCTCGTGGAAATAAATACAAATGTGAAAGAAATTGCGAGAATAACGTTGCGTAGCTCAATCAAAGTTCCCCAAGCTGTCCTCCCTTTTTGAAAATTTTGCAAAGGCTGAAAAATGTCTCCGCCGGGAATCGAACCCAACGCCAATGCCTAGTGGTTTAAGGCATTGGCGTTCTAAGCCAACGACCCGGGTTCGATTCCCGGCGGAGACATTTTTTCAGCCTTTGCAAAAATTTCAAAAAGGGAGGACAGCTCTGGGGAACTTTGATTGAGCTACGCAACGTTATTCTCGCAATTTCTTTCACATTTGTATTTATTTCACGAGATTTGCTAAAGCTGTTGTATATGTTATTTCCTTACACTTGTTAATAATTATTCTAATGTATACATGTATTCAAAGCATTCGCTTGGATCCAGCTGAGGCACGCGGCTTGTCTTTGTTCAAAACTCACCTGCCCCCGACAAAGGAATTAATTAATAAGGTTGAGGATTTGTCAATCTGTCGGTCAATTGAATCTGGTGTCGCCGAAACCACTAACCCGTCTCCGTGGTCTAGTGGTTAAGGCATTGGCGTTCTAAGCCAACGACCCGGTTCGATTCCGGCGGAGACATTTTTTCAGCCTTTGCAAAAATTTCAAAAAGGGAGGACAGCTCTGGGGAACTTTGATTGAGCTACGCAACGTTATTCTCGCAATTTCTTTCACATTTGTATTTATTTCCACGAGATTTGCTAAAGCTGTTGTATATGTTATTTCCTTACACTTATATATAATATATATAATATATATATACATGTATATATATATATATTCGCGGCCATAGGGGGAATCCTTTTATCTCGGCCTATTGTTATCGTTCTCCATTGGCGTTCTAAGCCAGCGACCCGGGTTCGATTCCCGAGGAGACATTTTTTCAGCCTTTGCAAAAAGGAGGACAGCTCTGGGGAACTTTGATTTAAGTTATGCAACCATTATTCTCTCTTTTCCTTTCACATTGTATTATTTCCACGAGAGTTGCCAAAGCTGTTTCTATGTTATTTCCTTACATATATATAAATATATATATCGTAAAGTGTTTACAGGAACAAAGTTCCGACAAAGTGCAGTGTTAAAATATGTAGAAAAATAAAGTTCACAACATCATATAGAATACACACACAAGAAGCATGTTTTTTATAAAAATTCACAAGCGCTTCGATTTAATCTCTTCAGGTGAATGAGCCATTGATAGTTTTGACATGCATTTATATACACGTATAGTACAGTAATATACAAATGGGACAATGTGTGTGGCATTGTCCAGTAGTTTTGACGGCTTAATAAGTCTTTGTTTAAATCTTAGACTAAGCGTTGTACGGTGAGAACTCTAAAATGATAGGATTCTCAGAGAATCCTATAATCCGTATAATCCAAAACTTTGTAAAGTCACACAAAGATCATTGTATAATGATTCACGAGGCCTACACATGATAATAGTAAGCGAGGATGGGTATTTGTAAAACACATAATGAAATGTAGGCTTTAAGGAATAGTTTTGTTACAAGTATGGTACAATGATATTCTTAGGACAAGTTTGAAACATTGTCCTGTATCTGTTTTACGACGTATTGAATCTTAGATCTAATCTCAGATTAAATGATGCAAGTAGGAAGTTCTTTGTTGCCAGTTTCTTTGGAAGTCTTAATCTCTACAACTCAACAAAGGCTTGTCTCGAATGGGTGGGGTGCGGGAGCGGGATGGGAGCGGGAACGGGCACACCCTTTCGAGACAAGCCCCCCCCCGGTTATCTCGAATGGACGCGTTCCCAGCGAGAAGTTCAATGAACGCGCCACTTCGAGACAACCGGGGGGGCTTTCCTCGAATGAGTGTGTTGAGTAGACTTTTGTAATATAGACGTTTTAGAATTTTTTTTGAAAAATGTACTCTTGCTGGTTTTTTCGTTTTTCTTTTGTCTAAGATGTAGAAAATATAACCGGCAGTGGCGGCACCAGGATTTTTAAAGTGGGTGGGGGGGGGGGGGGGCAAAAGAAATTGTTGGGGGCAAGGGCGGACAAACAAAATTTTCCACCCTTTTATTTTTTTCACTCCGAAAATTATTGGGGCAACTGGGGGGCAAAGCTTCTGACTGGGGGGCAAATGCCCCCCCCCCCCATGCCCCCCGGTGCCGTCACTGATAACCGGGGGTTGTCAAATGAATGTATGAGGTTGCATGAATTCATAATGGAATGTTCATTTAAAAGTCAAAGTCTGGTCGGGCAGACAGTCCAGATAGAATGTTAATTCACTGCGGCGTATTTTTTTACGGGGGGGGGGGGGGAGGCACAAGATGGCCATGCCCCACCCCTTATTGGTGGGTGAGTAAGAAAATAGGAAGATGAATGAGGACGATGAAAAAATATTCCCGGGAAAATGTAAATAGGGTCAATTTTCGCAGACTCTGGTGGTTTCCTCCCCGGGGATAGGTGGGGGGGGGGGGGGGGGGGGGGGTTAATTTCCTAAATTGCCTGGATAGGGGGTCCAATATCTCAGAAAATTTCCCGGGATAGGGTAAAACAAATTCCAACTTCTCCGGAATAGGGGGTCACTTTTGAAAAGGATTACGAGCATAGGCCTACCCCTGGTATGGGGAGTGGGGGCCGGGTACAAACGACCTTTTGATATGAGTTTTGACTTTTGATAGTGGGTATTGATAGAATGATAGTGGCATTAAAAGGTGTTTCTAACTTTGGAAAGATGATAAACACACCTTGGCTTATGTCAGCACATGTCTGTAACACAATTTCACAATATTTAACAGGTCACGCCAAAAAAATAAAAATAAATTAACAATCCTAGCTACGCCACTTGCCCTTTCTTCCCCGTGTGTTTTAATGCATAATTATTCAATTCTCCGATTTATTTTGCACAAATAATGATTTCCTTGTCAAAAGCATTTTTAGATACCGTTTTTTATATTTTCTACATCTTAGACAAAAGAAAAACGAAAAAACCAGCAAGAGTACATTTTCAAAAAAATTCTAAAACGTCTGTTACAAAAGTCTACTCAACACACTCATTCGAGGAAAGCCCCCCCCCCCCCCCCCCCCCCCGAAAACGAAAAGTTTTTACAGCGGCGGGCCCTCGGCGGCGCCGAATGATTCGGCGCCGCCGAGGGCCCGCCGCTGTAAAAACTTTTCGTAAGGCGCCTAAGTTGTCGATATTCTTTATGGCGTATTTGTTGCCTATGCACAGTGAGTCTGTGTCGGAGTGTGTCCCCTGTTTCGCCAATATATTGTTCCCCACAGCCATGGCAAATTAAACAATATATGAGATTCTTTCCCTGATAGCAGAAAGTGTTAAAAAATGACGTGATATTTACGTCGTGGTTTTCGTCTTTTTTACGTCCTGTAATTACGTCAATAAGACGACAACTTGCACCAACGCAAGACGTCAAGAGGACGTCTTATTTTGACGTCATCTCTACTTCTTCATTCCTCTTCCCTAATATCAGAAAGTGTTAAGAATGACGTGATATTTACGTCGCGGTTTTCGTCCTTTTTACGTCCTGTAATTACGTCAATAAGACGACAACTTGCACCAACGCAAGACGTCAAGAGGACGTCTTATTTTGACGTCATCTCTACGTCTTGTACACTGTAAAAACTAAAGTGCTACTTTTAGGGGCATGTATAGTGACTGCACCTGAAATGCTGTTTATAGCACGTGTAGTGTGGTAATTTACCAGCAAAAAAAAATGTGACCGTGGCGAGCCTCGAACCAGGTTCCGCTGATTGAGAGGCGCTGACGTTACCGATGGACTAACGAATGCTTCTTGCAATCCAGTTTAGTCATGGGAGTCAAGTAGGTAACATGAACTATGTGGTGTCGTAAATTCACTATGTAACAATATGATCTGCTCTAAATCGTACAATGTGAGTTAGTCTAGCGGTAATGCCAGCAATTCTCGATCAGCGGACCCTGGTTCGAAGCTCGCCCAAATCTTTTTTTTATGAATGTTTAGCAGTTTAAGGAGCCGGTCCAGCTCCCGTGAAAGTGCTGAAATAGCACGCTGTGTGCATTCAATAGCACTCTGAGTGCAGTCCCTATGCATGCCTTCAAAAAGTGCTATATACAGCACTTCAGTTTTTACAGTGTACAGATGACGTCAAAATAAGACGTCCTCTTGACGTCTTGCGTTTGTGCAAGTTGTCGTCTTATTGACGTAATTACAGGACGTAAAAAAGACGAAAACCACGACGTAAATATCACGTAAATTTTACCACTTTCTGCTATCAGGGTTGTAGTGCATGTAAATGAAAAATGTATTTGAAAAGTTTCACTTTTGTGTTTGAAAATGATATGATTAGTTTCTTTCATATACGGGCAAGTTTTGCATCTTTTGTCGGTACATTTTTTAACACCATTCTTTATATCGAGTTGTGCTTTAGGGGCTGCTCGGGTTAACAGTCGTTTTAGATTCGGGCTTTGGCGTTTACTGGATATCAAATGCACTGCTTTAAACTTTTGCTTTAATTCTCTGTCATTTGACAGGACGGTAATTGTGTCTTTTATCAGTTTAGAGATATTGGGATTATTAGGATTATGCGTGTGAATAAAAGATATAGATTCAGTATTTTCATTTTTTTTGCTTACATGATCTTAGTTCTTCGAGAGACAACTTTTCAGCTTTCACAATCCCATTCTGGATGATTTCCTCAGGATATTCTCTGGCTTTTAACATGTGTTTTAATTCTAATAATCGTTTCTTACGATTATCGATATCTGATACTATTGTGCAAATACGTCTTGCTAAATTGTAAGGAACATTTGTTTTACAGTGTCTTGGGTGACAAGATTTAAAGTGTAAGTACTGGTGTGTGTCTGTAATCTTATAGAATATATCTGTTTTAATTTTGTTCAAATTGTTTATAACCACTATGTCAAGAAACGCTGTTTTCTCATTACTAGTTTCAACTTAAAAGTGATACTCGGTGAAGCTGTTGAAGGATATCGTTGAATTGGGTTATATCTCCAAAATCTGCCTTCCAAATAATGAAACAGTCATCAAGATATCTAAGCCAATTTTCCTTTAGATAGGATGTAACTCTAGTGTTGAAGGTCTGTTCGACTTGAGCGTATAGTTTCATTTCCAGATAGCCCATGAATAATGTGGCATATGTAGGGGCCATTTTGGTTCCCATGGCTGTTCCTCTAATTTGTAAATAAAATTCATTATCAAAGCAAAAAGAATTATTAGTCAGAATAAATTTTACAGCATCGATTATGAACTCCTTAGTAAAACGTGAATCAATAACATCCCTATGCTTTTCTTACCAAAAGGTTATGTCTTCTATTCCTGCGTCGTGAGGAATGTTGGTATAAAGACTATTCACGTCATATGTGACAAGGATTGAGTTTTCATCTACTGATTCAGGTAGGTGGTTCAGAAAGTCTAAATCGTCCCTAACAAAGCTTGGAACATACTTTGTAAGGGCTTTCAATATGATATCTTACTTAGTCTATGTGTAGGACATATTGGGCCGGCGATGATTGGTCTCATTTTAAGTTTATCCGGCATTTTACATTGAATATAAGGAGAATGAATATTTTTTATTTCATCCTGTATATCTTTGCACTGATGTACTTTTGGTAATCCGTACAGGTTACTACTTCTAAATTCGAAATTAGTCAGAAAGTCTACCTCATCTTTAGTTAAGCAGTGTTTGTATTTGTTTATCAATTTCTTCATCTTGTTCATAATTTTGGTATCTATATTCTCGTCTAGTTTCAAATATGTTGATTGGTCTTGTAGTTGGTCCTTCATTTTTGAAATATAAAAATCTTCATCCATTATTACAAAAGCACCTCCCTTGTCGGCCTGTTTTAATATTATGCCAGGTTTGTCTTTCAGACTCTGAAGGCTTTTCCATTCTTGTTTAGATATATTACATTTCTGTTTGGTGTTTGTACGGTTTTCAAACTCTACTGCTCTTTTTAAAAAATCAATGTAATTATCCAATGTACGATTCCTTTTGGGCTGAGGAAGAAATTTACTCTTATTCTTTACAATGCTTTCATTTCTAGCTGAAAAATCCGTATTATCACAATCACTTTCTTCTTTACTGAAATATTCCTTCAATCTAAGTTTACGACAAAAACTATATACATCTTGTTTAAGGTCATTAACATTTCTAGTTGGAGTTGGAGTAAATTTCGGACCTTATTAACAGTGCTATCTCTCCATCATTTAAATCAACATTCGATATATTGATTACCTTAGGTTCTACTTTTAGATCAGGTACTTTTTTAGTTTCACAGTCAGTATTAGGAGGGTTGGGTTGGGGTTCTTCATATCTGTTGTTAATAGTACATGTAGGCAGATGATCTTTATCATTATCAATATATAAACTATCGAAACGGTTACTTAATGGGATGTTTTGGGGGATTACCGTTTGTGGTATGGGTTTCGACCCTCTTGAAAATGGCGATGTCCATCACGTTTCTTGAAGTTTTGACGCCAGCCCGTGGAAGATGATGGCTGTTGCCTTACTGCATCCGCATAACTGCTATACCTGCCATCAGCTGGTTGCTGGGCAGCGGATGCGTTGCGATGTTGGTAGCGGTTTCTGTCTTCTTGGAAATGGCGATGCCCACCACGTCTATAGCTTTGGCGTCGGCCTGTGGACGATGACGGTTGTTGTCTCCCTCCATCTGCAAACCTATCATCGACTCGTTGCTCGGTAGAAGATTTGTCGTTGCGGCGGTCGTAGTTGTTGGCCCTATGGAAGTTGCTGGCATGGGGGTTCCAATTTTGACAGGTGTCGGTGGTCTGGTGGAAGCGATGGCTTACATTCGGTTTATACGCCCTTCCACTTTGGCGGCGATCATTGTTCATTTTAAAGTTGTGGGGACGATCGTAGTTCCTGTTGCCATGGTTGTCGGACGAATTGTGTGACATATTGTCCTCTGTCATTTCTTGCCGGTGTCCCGCTTTCTGCCCATGTCTCCCTTCCGGGTCATTGATAGGGCGAATTGATTTGGTCCACCATTCTCTCTTTTGATTCCATTTCATAAGTAGATGGTCTTGGTCGTGAGAGCTTTCCTCAGTCCACATTTCAATCAGCATTTCCTTTATGTCACTGTATCGAATGTCGTTTAGGTTCTCCTCCACAGCAATGTCGATTGCGTTTAGTTCATCCGAGAAGTTTCTGCTTCTCATCGACATTACCTCTGCCTCTGTCACCATATTTCTGGTTGCCTGTGCATGATACACGGAGTTTTCCTCTTTTGATCCATTATACATAAATGGTTTCTTGAACTTCCGCGGTAACATTGCTGGCGTCATATCAGCCCATTGGAAGTAAAGGCCGCTGAGATTTTGGAGATATAACCCAATTCAACGATATCCTTCAACAGCTTCACCCGAGTATCACTTTTAAGTGAAACTAGTAATGAGAAAATAGCGTTTCTTGACATAGTGGTTATAAACAATTTGAACAAAATTAAAACAGATATATTCTATAAGATTACAGACACACACCAGTACTTACACTTTAAATCTTGTCACCCAAGACACTGTAAAACAAATGTTCCTTACAATTTAGCAAGACGTATTTGCACAATAGTATCAGATATCGATAATCGTAAGAAACGATTATTAGAATTAAAACACATGTTAAAAGCCAGAGAATATCCTGAGGAAATCATCCAGAATGGGATTGTGAAAGCTGAAAAGTTGTCTCTCGAAGAACTAAGATCATGTAAGCAAAAAAATGAAAATACTGAATCTATATCTTTTATTCACACGCATAATCCTAATAATCCCAATATCTCCAAACTGATAAAAGACACAATTACCGTCCTGTCAAATGACAGAGAATTAAAGCAAAAGTTTAAAGCAGTGCATTTGATATCCAGTAAACGCCAAAGCCCGAATTTAAAACGACTGTTAACCCGAGCAGCCCCTAAAGCACAACTCGATATAAAGAATGGTGTTAAAAAATGTACCGACAAAAGATGCAAAACTTGTATATGAAAGAAACTAATCATATCATCTTCAAACACAAAAGTGAAACTTTTCAAATACATTTTCCATTTACATGCACTACAAAGAATCTCATATACTGTTTAATTTGCCATGGCTGTGGGGAACAATATATTGGCGAAACAAGGGACACACTCCGACACAGACTCACTGTGCATAGGCAACAAATACCCCATAAAGAATATCGACAACTTAAAGTGAGCGCTCACATCGATTGTTGCGCGGGCTCAAAGGAACCAAATTTCGATATAATACCCTTTTACAAAATGAAAGAAGACAACAAAATTAAAAGATGTCTGAAAGAGAAACACTTCATTTCAAAATTTATGCCTTCTCTAAATGCTTCGTAGGAAAACTGCTTCTCCTACCACTCCTTCTCACCCACATCCACATTTACCATTATCCCCCGAAACTCCAAACAACAACCCCCCCCCCCCCCCCATCCTACTCTATTTCTTTGTGTACAAGTATTTCAATATATCTCTCTCCCTCTCCCTTAAGACACTGCATCCTAGGCACCTGTCAAGATATTAGTTTATTCCATTTTCTTTCTCTACTGACTCCCATTTTTATTTGCCTTTCCCACGGTCACAGATTAATAAGAATTGTTATATAACTTTATGATTTGTTGAGTTGTACAGATTAAGACTTCCAAAGAAACTGGCAACAAAGAACTTCCTACTTGCATCATTTAATCTGAGATTAGAACTAAGATTCAATACGTCGTAAAACAGATACAGGACAATGTTTCAAACTTGTCCTAAGAATATCATTGTACCATACTTGTAACAAAACTATTCCTTAAAGCCTACATTTCATTATGTGTTTTACAAATACCCATCCTCGCTTACTATTATCATGTGTAGGCCTCGTGAATCATTATACAATGATCTTTGTGTGACTTTACAAAGTTTTGGATTGTACGGATTATAGGATTCTCTGAGAATCCTAACATTTTAGAGTTCTCACCGTACAACGCTTAGTCTAAGATTTAAACAAAGACTTATTAAGCCCTCAAAAAAACTACTGGACAATGTGTGTGGCATTGTCCATTTGCATATGTACTATGTACTGTACTATACGTGTATATAAAAGCATGTCAAAACTATCAATGGCTCATTCACCTGAAGATATTAAATCGAAAGCGCTTGTGAATTTTTATAAAAACATGCTTCTTGTGTGTGTATTCTATATGATGTTGTGAACTTTATTTTTCTACATATATATATATATATATATATATACACACAAAGCGTGTCACTTTTGGCTTGAAGGCCCTTTTTTTAGAAAACCAAATTAACATAGTCATGTTGAAACCACCCCCCCCCCAATTTACAGAGAGTATGCAAGACAGTTCCTGAAAATGTATGATTGTTTGATATGATGAAGTAATATATTTCAATTTCGTAACTGTAAGCCTAAGTAGTCAAACATTTTTTTTTACATTGAGTCTTACTCTGACCTTCGTTTGTCAGCCCCCCTTTTTTTCGTTTTCCTTTTTTTTTTCTTCTTTTTTTTTAGCTGCATAGAACGTGAACAAACCAGTTTACCACATGTTCAATCCATAAAATCCTTCCACAGTATTCCTGCTCTATTTCTATCAAATTATAACCCAAACTGAGCATGTGCTCTTCAATTTGTAGTCTTCTCTACAATTATGCACCACCTTCTATTAAACTCACAGAATAAATCTAAACTAACCATACTTGACAAGAATATGTTTAATGGTGTAACGTATTGAAATTTAGGCAAGGGGGGGGGGGGGGGGGGGGGGGGGGGGGGGGGGGGGGGGGGGGGGGAGTCAGAAAATTATTCCCATGTGAAGAATAAGACAATAGATGTTTAAACCCAAATTATGCAATTTAAAGAAATAAATCAGAAGGTGAATTAAGCTAGGTCGTTTGGGGGAAAAGCAGACAAAAGGATAAGAAGAGGTGATTTGCTAGATTTAAAGAAGATAATAATGAAATGGGTGATCATTCACCTCGACAAATTGTGAAAAAATCGATACGATACGTTGAATTTGTTGTCAAATACTCCCACGATATTTATCATAATATGAGCCTGTCGACGCCATTTAGGGTATATATTTTGTTTTTGTTTTGTTTGTTTCTTTTTGTTTTGATAACAATCACGGGGAACCGTTTCACGAAAGAAATAAATTCAGTTCGTCACATCCAGACGATCTCAAACGAAGCAGAGCTAGCTACAGACGCAGATGGTGCATCAGTCAACATGGAATTCCCTTGCAGCGGTTGTGAACTTGATTATCACGACAAAACTCTGTTGAAAATTGGGGAGAACATGATTTGCATCGTCTGCCAAATCAGTTACGATACTAATGATCGGAAAACAATGTTGTTATCTGGGTGCAATCGCACCCTGTGTAACTCTTGTTTCCAGGAATTGAAAAACCAAAATCTACCTGAAGACGGCCAAAGGAACTCTCCAAGATGTCCCACTTGCTGGTAAGTAGTAGTTGCTATTAACAGCCGACAATGACTCATATTTTACATGACTATTTTTTTTCATCAGTTGTCCAAAATGCAAATGGGACGCAAATTTGGGTTATAGCATTGAATTCAAGAGGGCGCTATAGCAGTAAAGGGTTTGGGGCGAGCTGAGATGTTTCGAGAGTAAGCTAGTTTTTTCTTAGTCCGTTGTCAAACCAGGGAAGTGTTAGTCAAAAAATGGCCTTTTGGGAAATTCTGTGCGGATTTTCGGAAACATACATTTTTAGAAACATAATGTCAAGACTAAAACTGTAAATGTTGCTTCTTAATATTAAAATTGGTCTAAAGTTACTTTTCGGGTATTTTTAAGAATGCTAATTAGGTCAAAATTATGATTTTTTAATCATTTTTTTTAATACTCTTAATTGTAATAGGGATAAGAATTCGAAATGTTTGTATTGAAATGTCATTGGAGATGACGTTCTTGAAAAAAAATATTCCGGAAAATATATTTGTATAGCATTATGATTTTATTTATGTCTTACTTTATACGCCCTCTACGGTAATTGTGATACACTGTCATCTGCTCTGTGACTGTTTCCTCCCGTGTTGAACGGCCATCAAATCGTTAGTAACAAATAATCGATCAATGGCAAAATCAATTATATTATATACTTCGAAAATGTGTTTGTGCATGGAGTGACATTCAAAATCAATAATGGTATAAAAATAAATTATAAACAGAATTAGAATTGCAACACAATCAGTACTGATTGTACAACGAACAATTCTCGTTTTGATAGCTCTTAGTATTGTCTTCCCTTTTTAATTACTTAGTATTCTTACTCTACATGAAATTTACAAAATTACTATTCATCACAATCTGTCATTCAGCCTGGCGTTAATGCGTTCTGCTTATAATGAAAACCTTCCCTTCGCCAACAAAAACAAAAACTTCCATTTATTGAAGAAGATCCAGCTAACTTTGTCATACTTTAAGCTAAACATCAATGAAAGTAAGTCGTGATAGGTAACATCATCTCCTCCGTTCTATGATGGCATATTCTAATTTAGGTGGATATTTTTTTTAATCTCGTAAAGCTATAAAATTTACTATTCCTACACAAGTGATAGTATTCCAAGTGTGCCAATTTTCTTGTAAAGCAAATTGAAGTACCATAACGTTAAGCTATTATTAGAATTCCAACGATCTCTCTCTGTCTCTCCCGTCCTTCCTTCTTCTTCCTCTTCTATTTCTCTTCATCTTCTTCTCCCACTCCTATTCTTATTTGTCGTATTTTCTTTCTCTTAAACTAACCTTTTTTTCTTTTCTTTAATTAATGATATGTCATTTTAAGAACGAATTGAATAATCTTCCAGCATATAATCTTAAAAAAGTTCTACCGGGTATTTGACACCAATATAAAAAAAAGAAAATTTTGTACGATATTCAGCAAATTTCTTCTGAGACCCCCAGCAATATCTACTACCCTTATTTTATCCGGCGTTAATTTTTAATCATATTGATATTTACATTCAAAACGGTCTCTCCTGAAAAATGAATGCTAACTTTAGATTATAATAAATATGAGATGATGGGAACCTTAAACGAAACACGCTTAAAACAACTAAGGTAGGTAATTATGTAACAGAAAACTGAACTTTTTTGTTTCAATATGAATATTCTATACAAATGAAAAAAAGCAAATATTCCATTCACAGTGAATAGCGTAGAGTTGAAAAACATATATAATGGATTATGGAAAGAGTAAATGAGAGAGAGAGTTAAGGTGGAATTCTGACAGCGCATGAAGAAAAACAAAACAAATAATTTTAAATACAGTACATTGAGTTTATTGCAACCAAAGAGTACACTTTAGCATCATTCCTACAGTCGATCACTTCAGTAATGAAGATTTATTTCACAGCTTCGTGAGATTCGTGATTGGTATATGAGGTCCAAGAACGCCGGAGCTGATGCTATAAACTACAGCTCAAGAGACAAAAATTCCAAGAGACCAACAGCCCACCAGGTCTCTCGGACCTTCTGACAGTTTTTCTTTGTATTAGTGTTCACTAGCTGGATGGCTAATACGAGACCGATTTAGGCCTATGTATATGCCTAAATTTATGTTTTATAGTTCTCGTGGGCTGTCGGTCAAGTGTGCTGTGGGTCTACTGAACTGAAACCAATATAAAGCCGGTTCCCAGACACAAACATAACGCCAGGATGCAAAGACAGAGAAAATTGAGATAAGTATTTATTAAAAAAAAAACACTAGTGGAAAAATGGGAACACCGTACACTGGTGCGCAAGAGATTGGTAGAAGCCAAATAGATAGAAATAAAGGTCAATATATGAAGAAGAGAATTGCTGGTATAAGTGTTGATCTTGTTATTTAGTGATTCTTTTTAAATAAATTTGATTTTTACTTACTCAATGGGCCAACATATTTTCAAAGTAAATAATAGAATGAATTTTATATCATATTTTTTTTAAATTCCCATCTAAATCTCTTTCTCTGACAATATTGTCCCCGCCGAACGAAGTTCGCTAAGGGATATGAAATGGGCTCCGTCCGTCCGCCCATGTGTCCATACGTCCGTGTGTGCACAAAATGTTAGAATTTGCTTCTTCTCCGTCATTCTTGGCGGATATTGATTCCGATTGTTTTATCTGATAGGGCTGAGCTTCCAGACTTCCGCACAGAATTTCGAAATTCATTGATCATGCAAATTTATGCAAATTTATTCAAAATCAACGAAAAAAAAATGCTACGTCTCCTCTACTTCACAGCGGATTTCGATTCCGACAGTTTTGTCTGATAGGGCTGGGTGGGAGCTTCAGAACTTCCGCACAGAATTTCGAAATTCATTGATCATGCAAATTTATGCAAATTTATTCAAAATCAACGGAAAAAAATGCTACGTCTACTCTACTCTTTATTCTGTTCTATTCTAATCTTCTTCTCTATCAGAAACTACAAAAATTAACGCCATTCCAAAGATCTACTGTCTCTGCGGGTACTCCGAGAACTTGTGTTGACTGAAAGATTAACTTACTGATAAGCATCTTCTGGACACTGGGGGGGGGGGGGGGGGGGGGGCCCGATCATCTTCGTCATGACAGTCTTGCTCTCAAATGATCCTATCATTGTAGATTACTTGACATATCTATCTTTCCATTTCATATAAAATCATTTATAACATGCATAAATGATGTAGAACAAAACTGGCAATCGTGGAAACATGTTGTGATGAAGATTTGCGATGCAAATATCCCACATGGCTATGTGACAAAAGGATGTAATGTTCAATGGATAAATAAGGATGTTAAAAAAATGATTAAAACACGAAATAGAATGTTTAACATAGCTAAAAAGTCACGTAAAGAATCTCACTGGGAAAGGTATCGACAATTAAGGAGAGAAGTAAAGAAGAAAATTAACTCTAACTATGTGTCTATTTTAAAGAATGATTTGTGTAACAGCTTAAAACTTAACCCGAAATTGTCTTGGAGTTTTATCAAGTCTAGAAAATGTGATCATAGTACGGTTGAATGCTTAACATAGGCTTAGGAAGATTTTCAGGAAGGGGGGGGGGGGGGGGGCTCGATCATTTGTTTTTTGCCCCGCCGTTTGAAGATTTTTTTTCCCCCGACTGCCCCCCCCCCCTCCCCCCCAGTTGTCACCATTTTAGACAGTCCAAAACGTAATTTTTTGGCTGTTTTGGCGCCTTTTTAGAGTCTCTTTTTGCGTAAATTGTTAAGCCTTCCTTTTTCTTCTCTCTTTGCTCTACCCCCATTTTTAGACCACCACTAGGCAGAGGGGGGGGGGGGGGGGGGCAGTTACCTGGAAACACAGTAATTTTTGCCTTTTGGGTCTAAATTATATACCCAATAGGCAATAAAATCATGCTCGCGCATAGCGCGAGCTGATTTTTTTTCTCTCTCTCGATAAAGTGACCTGAAATCACTGCATTCTAAACCCTTATTTTAAAATCCCCTGAAATAATCATTTTAACATGGGTTAAATAGATTAAACAAATATGGCGTCGGAGGTTCTAGGACGCTGATCACGTTCGGAATTCCATACATGCAGTTAAACCAGGCGAGCGCAAAGCGCGAGCCGAAATTTTTCGATATAATGACTTGAGAAAAAAGCATTTGTAGCCTTTCTTTTGAGCAGTTGAAGAAATTAATAAAAGTGGGCCTACTTGAAGAAATCGTTGAATTGTAAGATATTCAGTTTATTTTTATTAAGTTAGACAAAGTTCTAGGTGTTAAAAAAAACACATTTAACACCTTTGGAAAAAATAATACGCCAGGAACGTGAAAAAAAACTTTTATTGTCACACATGCCTATAATCGGACATTAAAAACTGAAATGTGGCACCACCCAAAAAATATAGTTCTCAGATCGTCTTTTGCCCGGTGACGTAGGCGATTGGGGAAGAATTGCTTTAATGACACGTTAATTATAGAGGAGTGCATCAAAATTCCTCCATCTTGTCTATAACAGTGGCGTATCCAGGGGGGGGGGCGCAACAGGCGCGCGCCCCCCCCCCCCCCTATTGGCCGTCGTAAAAAAAAAAAAAAATAGCAAAAAAAAAATCCCCATAGCAATTTAAAATATTGTTCATTTATAAAATAGGCTTCAAAATTGGTCACATATAGCACTATTTTGCATCTCAGCCCTTCTACAGAAGCAAAAATTTTCCAAAGACGCCTCCCCCGTGACGGCCCATATCAATAAGTTTCGCCTACTTTGTTGCATCCGCGTATTTGAAGGCCACCTGAATGACAAGCATCGACGCACTATACGAGCACACGCACAGGTCTGATTATTGAGTGATCAGTCTACAAACACAAGAGATCTTCTAATTTTCAGGGAATCAAATATCGATAAATAATTTTCTTTCACAATTTTTCAGTTGAATAATAGTTATTAGTAATAGTATATTAAATTTACACATAGGTAATATATGTAAGGAGACAAACAAATATCTTTTTCAATTAATTATTCATTTTGGAAACATTTGCGTAAAATTCAAATTGGCAACAAAAGTAATTCTGCTCCTGGGCTTTTCCGCTCATTAGGCAAGGTAATTTATTCATGAAATTGGATGGCCAGAATTCCATGCAGCCAATCGAAAGCCAGAATAGAAAGGTCAAAGCTGGACCTTGTATTCTTTTAAGAAACCATTTAACTCGTTAATTTCCGCCATCAGAAACACTTCGAACCAATCATCAAAGAAACCCTTGTCAACGTGCATGGACGTACTTTCCCATAGAAACCTGTGTAAATATGGTGTTTCGGCTTGTGTTTAACATCAATAAACAGGCCGTTTTGAAACAAAATGGGCCAGAATTCTACAAAACAAGCAGTCATACTCATAGTTTCATGTACAGCAGAACCTTTGGGTTTTCTATATATATATATTCCTTTTTAACTGAATTAAACCAGTGTAAACTAAAAAAGATAAAAATTAATGTGACCCGAGGCATCAAAAGCTACAATAAGTCGCCAAAAATTTTTTTTTTTGTTTTGTACATTTTCTGAAAGTCGAGAGTCTCAGTTTTCCAATGGTATATCACTTGCCTAGTTTACTCAATGATAACACCATTAAATGTCAGATTTAGAGTCAGTATGTAACCAGCAATCAATAACTCCTTTGAGAGAAAATGGCCATTTAAGTTCGGAACAAAAGAGCGCTAAACCTTCGCTCTCTGTGTGCGCCCAAGTAAAACTGGGTATTCAAAGGCCATAGCAACCAGTATGAAGGGATTATCAGATTAGGCTGAATTTTGGCAAACTGCTACAGGAGGACCTATTCATTACTCACTCCTGTCCAAAAATCAATTTAATACCTTTAGAGGTAAAGTAGAAATTTGGCGTTGAATGAAAGTATTACAAAAGCTCTTTAAACATTCATTAGCTGGACAGGTGAAAAAAGGAGTTATTTTAAAATACCCCAAAAACATATTTCTAAGTCGAATTACGACTCACAAACTTGAGACATGATAGAATGATAATGAAACTACCCATTTCTATCAAAAACAGAAAATCGACTGATCGAAGCAAATTTGCTATTTTGGACTGTTTGCTACGTTGTGGTCTGTGCGACTTATTGCAGGTTTTCAGGCGGCGGGTCACAAATGGTTTTAAATTTAAAGTTGAGATTTATGGATTTTCATGATTAATGTACATGGTTCTATGGTGGACATTTGTGGTGGGTGATGCGCGCGCGCGGAAAGTTAAACTCGCGCAATGCAACACACTTTTTGGTATGATCAATAATTCCTGGCGCCCCCCCCCCTATTGGGATATCCTGGATACGCCCCTGTATAAAGTAAAAAAAATTGATTCACTTGCAGTTTGATTGTCTTTAATTTGCACCTGGAAATAAATTCTTTGTTCCTCGTTTATGTCATCGCGGCGAACAATTTCAGACTTTTCTTCTTTTGAGGAGCTACTTTCACATGCAGCCTCAGACAAATGTGCCAAAGAACTTTTGTCTTCTTGTGTTCCTGGAAACAAAGTTTTGGGCAATAGTTTTCAAGTCCAGTTCATCTGTACGAGATTTATATATGTGGTTGAGCTTCCTTTGGGTCATTGTACTTCTCAGATAAGTTTTGATCCGTTTCAAGACAGAGAATGTTCTCTCTGCAGTTGCCGTTGTGACCGGGATCATGGGCGGAAATCGTGACGTCACTCTATTCATCATGGGGGGGGGGGGGGGGGACGACACAATAATGCCGTCCCCCATGAACAATAGATTCTCTACTCGGATTGACGCCCATGACCGGGATGGTAATGTAAATGAGAAGAAGGATGTGCACCTCTGAGAATGATCTCTTATAGATTGGACTGTTGTTGAAAATCTCACAGATTGCTTTAATGTATTTGATAGGTTTCCTCTCATCGTCACACACGTCTTGGGGGCTTGTTAGCTGCCGAGTTAATGCTACAAAGTTAATATCTCCGGCATACACTTCCCTCAACTCATCAGGGATGGTAACATTATTGCCATTGGCAGCATCTAAAAAGAGCTTCTCAATCTTTGACACCAAGGTGAAGTTATCTTGTCGCAAATTAAAAAAAAAAAAATATCCGTCATATCCCCTCTCTTTTTTATATTTTTTGAGCCCCTATATTGGTTGACCTGGGGGCCAAGGCCCCCTCAGCCCCAACCCAAGTATACGCGCCTGAGGAGTAGGGTTGCTATTTTGTTTTAAGTTACATTTTCGTCCAGGGTTGACCCCAAATCTAACTTAAAACACAATCGCAACCTGAGAGGGGCTTGGTCCCCCTGGTCAACCAATGGGGACGCAAACAACGGGGAAAATGGCGAAAAAAGGGGTAGAGCCTAGAGGGGGGGGGGGGGGGGGGGGTGGGACAAAATTATGAGTGAGTGACGTTTGAACATGACAATATCATATAACAAGTAAAGAATGATTCTGCTCTTCCGCTTCAGTACCCCGTTGGGAGTTTATTTATACTCTGAACTAATACGTAAGATCATATCTGGCTCAGCTGGGACCCAACACGATGGCCTTGAGCAAATGTGAAATGCAGGCACTCTGCATAGTTTCACTTGGGAGGTATTTGGGGTTCCATTACAAGGGCGTAGGCTGGTTTGGGCATGGGGAGGTCACATCTTGGGGAGGTGGAACTAAAGTTTAGAAAATTTGACAGAATGTTTCGGGTCTTGTGCCCCCTTGTTTTTGAAGCTGTTGAAAGGAGAAAAAGGTGATTTTTTTTTTTTTGCTGGGGCGGAACTCCTATCCCTCGCCGGGGGGGGGGGGGGGGGGGGGGGGGGTGGACGTGCACCCAGTGCACCCCCACCCTCAGCCCTTGCATTATGGTTTATATACCATGGAGCTAAAAGCTTCATGGTTATACATGCAGTTTCCAATGAGAGGTTTTGAAATAGGCACTAATATAGAGTCCCGTGTGTCAGGGAGGGAAGTAACCCCGCCGGACGCCGCCACGAAGTGGCGGCCACTACGTGGTCAGGCTGGCTGCAGTTACGAGCGAAGGGTCTAGACTGTCTATAGCCTGAGATTTTTGTAAAGTTATAATATAGAGCTCATATTGTATTTCAAATTTCATACCACAACCCGATCACACTTCAGTCTTGAGTTGTGTTGCATATTAGACATATAAGCAGCCTCTCATTAGTAGAAACAAATACTATACAGTGTATAGCTCGGATTTGTCAATAGGGCCTACCTATCTAGGCTAGATGTGGACTCACTCTCATGCTTCATGTCTGACATGAATTAGCACGCTGTGTGCATTCAATAGCACTCTGAGTGCAGTCCCTATACATGCCCTCAAAAAGTGCTATATACAGCACTTCAGTTTTTACAGTGTACAGATGACGTCAAAATAAGACGTCCTCTTGACGTCTTGCGTTGGTGCAAGTTGTCGTCTTATTGACGTAATTACAGGACGTAAAAAAGACGAAAACCACGACGTAAATATCACGTAATTTTTACCACTTTCTGCTATCAGGGTATTTGAATGGTAAGTCTGTAGATGATAGGTATACGTTTCATGCCTAGAATATGATTGGGGAGGAGGGGGGTTAATGATATCTGAGCCCCACTTAAAATATTGGGGGCTCAATGGTATCTAAGCCCCTAAGGGCTCAATGATATCTAAGCCCTACCAAAATATTGGGGGGGGGGGGGGCTCAATGATATCTGAGCCCCCCCCCCCCCCCGGTTCCTAAGCCTATGCTTAAAGATCAATGGTCATGATGGTACGCTTATAAATGCAGAAGATCAACAAAGACTAATACTTTCAATGTACAATTTAATCACGATTTTAAAGATCACGTAAGCCTCTCAATACCTGAATATAACAGTAAAGCACCTATTATGAAGGACATTGAATGTACAGAGACTGAGGTTTTTAAAATTGTTGAAATGTATAGACGTTTCAAAAGTACAGGGACATGATGAAATATCTCCACGTTTGTTAAAAGATGGTGCAGACCAATTAACACCTTCTCTTTGTAAACTTTTAACATGTTTTTGTCATCCGGCATTTTACAAGAAGACTGGCTCATAGCAAATGTTTGTCCTATATATAAAAAGGCAACAAAGAAGACGCTAGTAATTACCGGCCAATATCGTTAACGTCTGTTACATGTAAGATTTTAGAAAGAATAGTCGGTAAAAGCCTATTTCAACATTTAACAATAATAACATTTTATGTGATAGCCAACATGGTTTTCGTGAAGAAAAGATCATGCGAAACTCAATTAGTAGAGGTTATCAATGATTGGCCATTATATTTTGGAAACGGGTTCAAGTGTTCATATTGATTTTCTTGATTTTGCTAGGGCATTCGACAGTGTGTCCCATGAACTTTTAAGAACAAAACTACAAGTATACGGTGTGAAATCAACTAATTTAAATTTGATATTGAAATGTTTTACCAAAAAAATCGCAAAGATATGTTATTAAAGGTGAATTTTCTTCATGGATTGATGTTAAATCTGGTGTTGCTCAATGTACAATTTTGGGTCCGGCGTTATTCCTATGTTTTATTAATGATATATCTAATAACATCGCCTCTACCATTAGATTATATGCTGATGATTGTATTTTATATCGTCGTATTTCTACTTTAGATGATTGTAAAATTTTACAAAATGATCTGGAAGATTTAAATCAATGGTCTAAGACATGGATGCTCGATTTTAATTTATCTAAATGCAAGATCATGACGATGTCTCGGAAGCTTCACGATATAGCTTACGCATATACTATTCGTGGTTAGGAGCTACAAAATACAATATCAGAGAAATATTTAGGTCTTATGATCAACAATACTTTAAATTAGAAAGACCATTGTTCTGAATTACATGTGAAGTGCAACAGGCTTGTTGGTATTATACGGAGGAACTTTGTTGACTGGCCAAAAATCTTTATGAATCTTTAGTACGCTCACGTTTGGATTATTGTTGTATAGCATGGGATCCATATAGAAATTCACAAAAACAACTGGTTGAACGAATTTAAAAACGCTATTTAAGAATGGTGTGCAAAGACTGGAGCACTAGTTATGATACTTTATTACAAAAAGTTAAGTATGAATACATTACAGAATAGACGAAAGTACCTCCGACTGATGTTTTATTATAAGCTTGTTAATGATTTAATAGATATCGGACGTAAAGACAGGTGCACACCTCCGAACAGAATTAGAAGAAACGATCATAACTTAAAGATGCATGTACCCTTCGCAAGAACAGATTATTATAATAATTATGAACTCATTTTATCCTAAAACCATGAATGATTGGAACAACTTCCGAAGTATGTAGTCAATATGAAAACTCTTAGCATGTTTAAAGGTTGACTAAATTAGAGAGAAAATGGGTGCTCTTTCCATGTAGTTTTGCCTTCTTATCACGAATCTGCCAATCGATTGTCCAAATTATGTCTCGTTTTGGCGAAAAGGGGGGAAAAGTAGAGGTTTTGGGACCGTTCCTTAAAACTCGTGAGCTGATTGGCTGACCCCCAAGTGACGTATGAAAAGTAAGAGGCACAAGATCTGCAGGCTGCAGCGTATAATATTGTACACAGAATGCGGTATTTGACCCCTCTGTTCAACGGACAATTTATGAAAAAAGGAAATTAATCAATATAATCTTAGGAGTGAATAATCATTAGCAATATATTTTCTACAAGATCAGAAAACGCTTTTGCCCAAATATACAGCTCTTGTTTTGTTTTTTAGCTTTTCCTTTGAACAATGCATGTTCTCATCTATCTGAACTTGCCGAACGAAAATTTTGCATTGGTCATAAACGCGTGCACAGCCGTTTTATGCGTCTGTATGTACTACACATATTTAGTACGGCCGTGACTATGTTCCCCTCGTACATGTCGTACATAGCGACTGGTTAAAGCTTCTGTTTTGTTTATTTCACTTACGGCTTTTTTTTTTTAATTCGCTTTACATAGTACATTAGTACTGACTTAGCTTTTGGCTGAATTCGAGTAACTTATATAGAGAGAGAAAAAGTGCCCGCGATTCCGAGTTGGAGGACTTTTCTGAGCCATGCAGATATGAACTCTGATTTATCAGATGATTTATCAGACCCCGAAGGCAAAGACGCTCGAGTGGCAAGGGGAAATTCGACCGTATTATATGTTTGAACCCCTGGCAGAATACGGTGAAGGTCCGTTGGAGCTCCCTGGAGTTACGGGTGAAGTAGACCGAAAATGCTGTCTCGCGTTTGTTAGGTCGTCGTAGCTAACGAACGATCAGACAGAATTTTCGGTCTACGGGTGAAGCTGCTGCAGCTGCTGTCGTTGAAAAACAAATTGGAAGACTTGACTCCAAGTCTGATCTTTGGAATAGCTGAATCTTTTAGCTAGCGCTTATCCTTCTCTTCATGCCAAATTGAGGATTCTCAAAATCATCTTCGGCAAAGTGATCGCTGCAGATTGTACTCCACTCACTTGGCCGGCCCTTGCCACTCTGCTCGCGTGAGCTTTACATTTGCGACCCACAATTTCCGTAGATTTTCATCTTTAGGAAAATGATGTAGCCTTACACCATCTTTAGGGGTCTTGCTACAGCCCGCAACTATACACCGATTAGGCATTATTGATGAAACTGTGTCCCAAAATCAAAGTTATTGTGAGGAATTAAACACACGAAAATACGCAATGCAGATGGTCGATGCGGTGAATATCATGCTCGGCACCGGCCTGGGCCTGCCGGGGGCCTCCGGGCGCGCACGGTATAGGTTAGTGGAATATTTTCCCTTACTTTTCATGCGTCACATATCACGTGATCACGATGTCTCTTCGATGTTTTTTTTTTAGGGGCGGGGCTTATGACTGTGTAAATCAGCAAAATGTACTTTTCAAATGATTATAAAATATGAATGAATGCATAAAAAATTGTGTGATGGATATTTTTTGGCTCCTGATGACACCTTCCTACGAAAAATGGGCAATTATTTTTTTATTTTAGTGACCCTTTAAACAAAGCGTTAAATAACCATCTCAACCCACATAGTTATTTTCACAGATGCTATACCTCAACTAAGTAATTTTGCATTCTGCAATATTACAGTGATTTTACTTGCAATCATCATTGTTGTCTATCGTTTACATCTTTTAAATAATACTTTGTGCAATATGTTTATGATGTTGAATCTACTTGTTGTTTATATCCGGGAAACACACTTGTATGGGTTGGTCAAACTTTTTTTTGTTTTCCCGAGACATGCTTTTATAATATTTGTATAAATTCAAATCAAATCAAATCAAATCATGATCTAGCTCCTTAACTATGTGACATGGTACTGGCAGTATTGATCCACAACAAACAAATTTAGATATAGCAAAAGCTTTAACTATTTGTATTTTACCAATCAAGCTCACGTTTTCGCCATAAATTCAACATCACTTTTACTTCTGACAAACATTTTCCAAAGTTTTGATTTAACATAACTTCTGTATCATTTGACAACAAAATTCCTAACACTCTGATAGGACCAGCAGGCAAATTTATATCAAGAGGTTTATTTCTACATGCTCTTTTCGATCCTAACCACATTGCATTTGTTTTGTCTTTATTGATATTAAGGTTTCCTTTGCTGATTCTGTATCTAATATTAAAGTAGTGTCATCAGCGTATTGTACTATGTTTATATTATGACCATCTAGATCTATTTCTATGGACTTTACTTGCTTGTTTTGTTGTACAGCACACGAAAGTATCTCTACACATATTATATTGAAAAATTGGGTCTCCTTGTCTTACCCCTCTATTCACGTCGAAATATCCAGACTTGTGTCAATTACTACAAACACAGCTGCTTATATTTCTGTAAAAAGTTTGAATATAACTGATAAACTTTGGACCAAATCCAAATTTACCAAATGCTTTAATAGTCATAAAATCCCAATCTAAAGAATCAAAGGTTTTTTCATAATCCAGAAAAACATCACTCCAGGGATATTGTACATTTTTGTGGAAAACATAATGTCTAAAATTATTCTTACAGATTCTCAAATGTACCTTCCTTTTACAAAGCCTGTCTGACTTGGGTTTATCAATTTTTTCAATAAATTTGTTGATCCGTTTAGCAAAAATCTTTGTGATTATTTTAACGGTTCTAGGGCATCTACCCCCTGGACAACCACCCCGGATAACCAACCCTAGGATAACCCACCCTCTAGGACAACTACCCCCTAGGGCAACCACCCTCTAGGACGACTATCCCCCTCCCCCCCCCCCGGGATTATTACCCTCTAGGATGATTACCCCCAACTAACTACCCCCTAGGACAACTACCCTCTAGGACAACTATCCCCCCCGGATAACTACCCCGAGACAACTACCCTCTACGACAACTACCCACAGACAACTACCCCCTAGGACAGCCACCCTCTAGGAAAAGTACTCAGATTATAATCCAGATTGTGCTCGTATGCTACGCTCGCTCGCAAAATTTGAAGTTCATGTCAATAGGTTTCGCGCAATTTACTGCATCTGCACGTAGCCTGAATGTCATCAGCCTAGCCATATGTACTTGCGCGCACACAGATCGGTCGTGTGATCAGTCCAAACACACCGATATTTCATAATTAATTCATAAAAAGGCCTGAATTCTACGCAACCAATTACAAACCAAGTCAAATTAAGATAGGCCAAACCTAGAACTCTTACTATTTTAAGAAACCATTTAACTGTTTAATTCCCACCATTTAACTGGTTAATTTCCACCATTAACAGCACCTCTAACCAATTAAAAAATTTACCTTGTCTCTACGAGTCGATTCTGTGTCATAGTTTGGGTGTTCTACGTTTAGTCTGGCAACATAAAAAGGCCGTTTTGAAACAAAATTGGCCAGAATTCTACATATGAAATTATTTCCTTTTTATGCTTAGCAGCTTCTTTGTCTCTTCCAATATTCCATTTTAACGGAATTAAATTGTTAAAAAGTGAAAAAGTTATTAGTATTTCCAATTAGAAATTAACGTTTTGACGAATGATTGAATGGGCTCTATAGAGGGAAGCGCACAGCTGGGAAAGTGATACGCGCGCGCATGGTATGGAAAGTTGAAATTATGGGTGCAAGAATTAAAAACAAAATTTATGATATTAACCTAACAATTCATTAAAAAAAAAGTAACATCAGAAAGAACAATAAGTGGATTTTTCTTTTTAATTCCATGAAATTTCATAAAAGACCAGGAAATATGTGGTCACCCCAACCCCCTCCACGTCCTCCCTTGGCCGAAATAAGTTTACATGCCATCAAGTATCTGGGAGTTGTACATGTTAGGGGGGGGGGGGGGTAGTTGACCTACATGCCATGGATGAGAGTATGTTGGTTGTTGGCCGATTTAATATTTCCTCTCAGTCGTTATTGTCCGGGGGTAGTTATCTGGGTGGTAGTTACCTTAAGTGGTAGTTTTCAACGAGATGTCCTACAGGGTGGTTGTCCTAGGGGTTAGTTGTCTAGGGGATAGTTATCCGGGGGTAGTTGTCCTGAGGGGTAGTTGCCCTAGGGGGTAGTTGTCTGGGGGTAGTTGTCCTGGGGTAGTTGTCCAGAGGGTAGTTGTGTAGTTGTCCAGGGGGTAGTTGTCTGGGGGTAATTGTCCTAGGGGGTAGTTTTCTGGGGGTAGTTATCCGGTGAGTAGTTGTCCTAGAGGGTGGTTGTCCTAGGGGGTAGTTGTCCTAGAGGGTGGTTGATCTAAAGGGATAATCATCCTAGAGGGTAATAGTCCCGGTGGGTAGTCGTCCTAGACGGTGGTTGCCCTAAGGGGTAGTTGTCATAGGGGGTACTTGTCGTAGAGGGTGGTTATCCTAGGGGTAGTTATCTGGGGGTGATTGTCCGGATACGTATTTTAGCATCTACGTTCAAGAGTGATATGGGTCTCCAATTTTTAATTTCCCTTTCATCCTTACCTTCTTTCTTAATCAAAGCAATAATGTTTGTTATGTACTTTTTTATAATAGTATGTGATTGTTTCTTAATTTATGAAAATAAAAACAATTGAAAAAAAAAACTGTTTCAACATAACGAAACTTTCGTCTCCAAATCGTCCTTTTAACACCAAAGTAACATGGCTTCTGTGACACATTTTACGTACTATAGACATGTTAATCTTAGTGTGGATTGGTCGATGATATACCTTTTTTATTTCTTTTAGACGTCAGTGGTACTGGGTGTGCATAGCAGATAACCATCACCTACCGATTCTATCCTTGGTCGTTTTCGTTGCGGCTCTTAATGACTGTCTTCAAAATTGATCAGCATATCCCTGAATTCATGGACAGTAGCACCGTCGCCTGAATCGGCGATGTCGGAGATGTGCCGCAGCATTGCCTGAAAATGGTCCGTATATTCTTTCAGCATGCAGACCATGGTGGACAGGCGTTGGATCACCGTAGATGCATCCTCTAAATTGCCCTCAACGGACACACGTGGAAGTTCGTCTCCTTGACCATCGATCTCCGGCCAGAGGAATGGACACCTTTTGAGAATGTCTCAATGCAATATCACCGCCGATATTATTTTTTCAATTACATCCGGATCGCCACTTAGGTTATTGAAAACGTCCATCGTGCTGCCAATCACTGGGGATGGTGGTATTGGGATCCTTTGCGATGCTCAGCATGTTGTTCTTTTGCCCAGTGAAGGACTTGAGAAGAGCAAAACTTTGAGGGTGTGTTGTAGGCGTTTATCATCTCCACTAATGATAGTGCCAGCGGGTTTTGTCTCGCCATAGTGCATATCTTGAAGAACCTCTTTTCGATATTTCTCCAGGGCAGCGATCTGCTTCACCATTGGGTATAGCGGCTTCACCTGATGAGTCTTGAAGGGGAATCTGTAGATGAAAGGAGGGGTGGGGGGAAAGAAGATGAAGAGAAAAACACGAGAAAGTCTGTATTAGTTATATGTATATATATATATATATAAACCCCTCAAACAAAGTTCTGCAATTCAAGTTTAAGCATTTATATCTCTCTAGTAACTGTATGATCATCATCAAGTTTGATATCATTGTAAAGCTTGTTTATTCACCTTCACAATGATACCACATTTGTATTGATTATGTAATCACGGAATGTGCAGTGCACCTAAATATAGGGCAAAGTCAAAAGTGAAAAGTTGCAGAATGCATTGTTATTGTTCACACTGAGTTCTTAACTGGAATGAAAGATTTTGTTTCATTGTTTTAGTTCCTTTTGGTTTGTTTAATTTTGTATTAGGTGTGCATGTTTCTTCTGTAATCCCTTGTTTTCAGTGATTTTGAAGTGGAATTATTCTTTTGTTTTAAGATGGAATGTGTTTAATCAGCAACTGATTGTGATAAAATTAATATTGTGTTTTGGTTTCATGCAGGATATTGCAAGTTTCCACCTTAACAGTACACAACTGCGGTGGGGAAAAAAGTCTCCCCTCAGCAAATTATCTCATTTTCAGCCATGTAAAAACCCTATCACAGGAACATAAACAACACAAACTCTCCTCTTCTCGTGGATTGCTTTTCACTTCAACAAACACATTTCCCTTTCTTGATGTGAACTCATGTTCTTTAACTCTCTCTCCCCTCTCTAACGAAACAAAAACAAACACAAATACACAAATTTGCAAATGACAAAATGGCACTTTTTATTAAGTAACATGCACATCAAATGTGAAATAGCAAAGGATCAGAAGTTCTGTAGCGAGTAAAAGATCCGAATACAGCTACGACAGCCTGGCATCTCCTCCTCATGCTTGTCACCAGCCTGGTGATGCGTTGCTGTGGGATGAGGTTCCACTCTTCGATAAGGATCTGTCGCAACTCAGCCAGTGTAGTGTGATCTGTCACTCTGGCGCGTACAGCACGGCCAAGCTGGTCCCACAGGTGCTCGATTGGGTTCAAGTCAGGGCGTTCGCAGGCCAATCCATCCTCGTCACTGCCTCCTCCTGCAGGTTTTCGGTGATGATCCTTGCTCTGTGTGGGTGGGCGTTGTCATCTTGGAAGAGGGCGTTTGGTCCAAGATTGCGCATGTATGGGATGACCTCTGGCCGAAGAATGTTGTCTCGGTTTCTCTCTGCTGTCAGGTTTCCTCAACGATGATAAGCTGTGTCTTTTCCTCAGCAGATATGCCACCTCACACCATAACACTGCCTCCTCCAAACGCTGTTACCCGGTCGATGCAGCAGTCAGCCGACATTGCAACAAAAGCAATAGACAACAGCCAAGATAGCCATTCAATTTGCAACTTTTCACTTTTGACTTTGCCCTCTATTCAGGGGTGCTGTGCATTCAAGCATGACATAACCATTACAAATTGGGCATGGATGTGAAGGGGGATAAATGAACTTTCGAATGATCTAAAAATCAAGAATGATTAAAAAGCCGCCAAAAAGATATCAAGGCTCAAATTTGAATTGCAGAACTTTTTTTTTGTTTTTTTTTTTTGTTTGTTTTTTTTTTTTTGGGGGGGGGGGGTTTATATATACTCTTTAATTCATTTTTAGAAGCGGTTAGAAGCAATACGTATATTAAGCGTTATTTAAATCTTAATCATCATCATCATCATCATCATCATCATCACTAGCATATTACCCGCCCGGGTGGGCTGGGGTGGGGGGGGGGGGGGGGGGGGGGGTGTCAGGCCCCGCAGTCTTAGGTTCACGGAGATCCCGTTGTCCTAGGGTCACGCGGTCCCCGATGTCCTAGGGTCACGTGGACCCCCGTTGTCAGCGGGTCATATGCGGACCCCGGTGTCCTAGGGTCATCAAGCCCATAGGGTTAAATAACAATTTATGCATAAAATATTGTTTCCATTTCCTCTTTTTAACCTAGTCGTTATTATCAATGGCAGTAAATGCCCTTCTTTCTTTTATAAATTTGTATTTTTTTCTTTGTTAGTACTATAGGATCTGTATAGAAACTATACTTTAATGCAAAAGCTAACTTTATGACATACTTCTTCATATTATTACATATACATTTACATACTCACGAATAAATGAGTATGACGTTAAACTGCTTCAGGTCACCCTTGGGCAAGGTGTAGCACCTGTCAGCCCCCCTTACCAGGGTTACGGTCGGGTAGATGGGGGTCGTTAGCCTGGGAAGGAAGCTCATCTAGGGGAAGGCAAGCCCTGATCTCAAACCTCCGCTGCCTTGCGGCACACCCAGACATGGGAAAGGCTTCAGGAGTCAACCTCGAGGAAAAATCCGGAGTCGGAGTCCCGAAGGCAGTTCATTGTTGTACTCAACTTCGTTCTGGCAACTTCTGCGACGGCGCTGGAACCATGCGTATTGGATTTTGCCTTTCTATTGGATCATTTCAGCGACGTGGAGAGGGGGGACATGCTACATGGGTAACAGCTTGTTCTCCATATCAACTTACCCAGGCTTTGCGCACTGGAGAGGATACTCCAGCTTCGCCGTGAGGCGTCGGCAAAACACGGGAAGCAGCAGTCTACCGGTTATAAGTCTATTGCTCAATTGGCGTAGAGCTAGACGCCAGGGGTTGCTTCCGACGGTGGGAGAGGTCATCGCAATCTCATTGGGCAGCTATCGCCCGCCTTAAGCTGGGCAGCCCCCAGCCAGTAAGGTGCTGCCCCGCCACGGTTCGCTAACCTCACGGGGTGCGTGGGGTTTAGGACAAAAACCGACAAGCGGATCGTCAACTTCGCACCAGGCAACAAAAAGAAGAAAAGAATTACCGCCCTAAAGTTGGGCACTTGGAACGTTAGAACAATGACACCAGGTTTTTCTGACGACCTGCAAGAAGTGAGCGACGCTCGCAAGACCGCAGTCATCGACTTGGAACTGAGCAGACTGCAAGTGGACATCATTGCCTTGCAAGAGACCAGGCTCGCAGGATCGGGATCTGTGAAAGAAAGAGACTACACCTTCTTCTGGCAAGGAAAGTCACCAGAGGAGACCAGAGAACATGGCGTGGGATTTGCAGTGAAGAACAGACTGCTTGGATCAACTGTCCCGCCTACAGAGGGCACCGAGCGTATCCTGTCCCTCCAGTTCCACACCTCAGTGGGACCAGTCAGCCTGATCAGTGCTTACGCACCAACCCTGACTTCCACGGTAGAGGCTAAGGACAAATTCTACGATGACCTCGAGAGTGCTATCAAGAACATTCCCGAGAAGGAGCCAGTGCTCATCCTTGGAGACTTTAACGCCAGAGTGGGTGCTGACTACAGCTCTTGGCCCACCTGCTTGGGTCAGTTTGGCACCGGAAGGATGAACGAAAACGGACAACGCTTGTTGGAGCTGTGCTGCCACCACGGTCTGTGCGTGACCAACACATTCTTCAACACGAAGCCCCAACACAGAGTCTCCTGGCGACACCCCCGATCCAAGCACTGGCATCAGCTCGACCTGATTCTTACCAGGCGCTCCAGCCTACCCAGTGTCAAGCTCACACGCAGCTACCAGAGTGCAGATTGTGACACCGACCACTCCTTGGTGTGCAGCAAGGTGAAATTGCAAGCAAAGAAAGTGCATCGTACCAAAAAGGAGGGCAGACCTCGCATCGACACCACTAAGACACATGACCAGGGGAAAGTAGAGGAGTTTGCACGTGCGCTAGAGGAACCCCTTCCGGGTCCAGCTGATGCTAACGCACGAGATAGATGGGGACGCTTCAGAGACGCCATATACAATGCTGCCATATCCACCTTTGGCAAGAAGACCAACAAGTCAGCAGACTGGTTTGAGATCCACTTAGAGGAAATGATGCCAGTCATAGAGGAGAAGAGACAGGCCCTGGCAGCATACAAAGCCTGCCCTAGTGAAAGGTACCTGCAAGTCCTCAGAGCGGCCCGCAGCAAAGTTCAGCAGAGCGCCAGGCGATGCGCCAATGATTACTGGCTCCAGCTTTGCTACCAGATACAGACTGCGGCCGACACAGGTAACATCAAGGGGATGTATAATGGAATCAAGCAGGCCCTGGGCCCGACACAGAAGAAAACGGCCCCCTTGAAATCTGCCACTGGCGAGGTGATACAGGACCGCACGCAACAGATGGAACGTTGGGTAGAGCATTACTCGGAGCTGTATGCAAGGGAAAATGTGGTCACTGAAGACGCCTTGAACGCCATTGAGTGCCTGCCTATGTTGGAGGAGCTCGATAGTGAGCCAACCCTCGAGGAAGTGGAAAAGGCCCTGGACTCACTTGCCTCTGGCAAAGCACCTGGCCAAGACGGCATCCCTGCTGAAGTTCTGAAGTGCTGCAAAGGGACTCTCACAACTGAACTGCATGAAATTCTTTGCCTCTGCTGGAGAGAAGGTGAAGTGCCACAAGACATGAGAGACGCTAACATTGTCACATTGTATAAAAACAAAGGAGACAGGAGCGACTGTAATAATTACCGTGGCATCTCCCTCCTCAGCATCGTTGGAAAGCTGTTCGCACGAGTTGCGCTGAAGAGGCTTCAGGTGATAGCAGAGAGAGTCTATCCAGAATCGCAGTGCGGATTCCGAGCCAACAGGTCCACCATCGACATGGTTTTCTCCCTGAGGCAGCTCCAGGAGAAATGCAGGGAGCAAAGGCAGCCACTCTTCATGGCCTTCATCGATCTGACGAAGGCTTTCGACCTGGTCAGCAGGGACGGCCTCTTTAAGATCCTCCATAAGATAGGATGTCCACCTAGGCTTCTTAGCATCATCCGATCTTTCCACGAAGGCATGAAGGGCACTGTGGTCTTTGATGGCTCAACATCGGACATCTTCAGCATCCAAAGTGGAGTGAAACAGGGCTGTGTCCTTGCGCCCACCCTGTTCGGGATCTTTTTTGCTGTTCTCCTGAAGCAAGCCTTTGGATCTGCTACAGAAGGCATCTATCTTCGGACCAGGTCAGACGGAAAGCTCTTCAACCTTTCCAGACTAAGAGCCAAGACCAAAGTTCAACTTAGATGCATGCGTGACTTCTTGTTCGCTGACGATGCAGCAGTTACGGCCCACTCAGCTGAAGACCTTCAGCAGCTCATGAGCCGCTTCAGCGCGGCTTGCCGAGACTTCGGACTCACTATAAGTCTGAAGAAGACACAGGTCATGGGACAGGACGTGGACTTACCTCCCAACATCACAATCTCAGAACAGAAACTGGAGGTTGTCCATGACTTCGTGTACCTGGGATCAACCATCTCTGACTCCCTCTCGCTTGACACCGAGCTAAGCAAGCGCATCGGCAAGGCAGCTACCACCATGTCCAGACTGACGAAGAGGGTATGGACAAACAGCAAGCTGACAGAACACACCAAGATCCAGGTCTACAGAGCTTGCGTCATCAGCACTCTCCTGTACGGCAGTGAGTCCTGGACCCTACGTGCTCGACAGGAACGAAAGCTCAGTGCTTTCCACATGCGGTCTCTCCGACGGATCCTCAACATCACCTGGCAAGATAAGGTGACCAACAACGCTGTCCTGGAGAGGGCCCAGATCCCCAGCATGTACGCCCGGCTGAAACAAAGACGCATGCGCTGGCTTGGCCATGTAGTGCGCATGGAGGACGGTCGGATCCCAAAGGATCTCCTCTACGGGGAACTTGTGCAAGGAAAACGCCCGACAGGCAGACCCCAGCTGCGCTACAAAGACGTTTGCAAGAGAGACCTGAATGCCTTGAGCATTGACCAGAACACCTGGGAAACCGTTGCCACAGACCGCTCAGCTTGGAGGCAGACTGTTCAAAAAGGCCTTTCCAAGTTCGAAGAGAAACTTGCACAGCAGTCTGAGGCAAAGAGGACCAGAAGGAAAGCCCGCAGCCAGACAGACAGACCAGCGTCAGACTTCACTTGCAATCAGTGTGGGAGGGATTGCCACTCCCGCATTGGCCTGTCCAGCCACACTCGACGCTGTTCCAGAATTACGACCCAGAGCGCAACTCCATAGTCTCCCGAGACTGACGGATGCCTCCTATCTAGGCAAGCATTTTTAGCATGTGGGTAATGTTTTTCGTAACTGCTTATCAGTATTTGGGGGGCTACAGCCTCTACAGCACCCCCGCATCCTCAACATTGTAGGGGTGCTGTGCACCCCCTCAAAAAAAATTTGGGTGCTG
This sequence comes from Heliocidaris erythrogramma, assembly GCA_025617745.1. Taxonomy (NCBI): domain Eukaryota; kingdom Metazoa; phylum Echinodermata; class Echinoidea; order Camarodonta; family Echinometridae; genus Heliocidaris; species Heliocidaris erythrogramma. The sequence goes on along the minus strand of CM046863.1, from coordinate 33,443,719 downwards.
CACCACCCCACCACCCCCGGCTCCTCGGGGCGCTTGCATACAATTCATTTATACACAACGATGGCGGCGGCTCGAGGAGAGTCGTAGAGGGAGTTGAGTACATGAATGAAAAGTCATTTATCTCGAATACGCAGATAATTATGTCGGCTGAAACATTTGACAACCAGCAAGGCTATCTAGAACTGTTGGAATAAACATGAAATATGATTAAAATAAACTTTGAAAATAAGCATATGACGTGAAAAATTGAGGTAAGAATTACATAGAACTACAGAACTTTTTATGTTAACTGAATTCGAACGTTCAAAGTACGAAAGTGTGTGCTTATAAATGAAATTGAATTGGTATTTGCGACGAAATTGAACGTCTATCCAGCTGGCGGGAAATTGAATGACAACTTCACGTCGTTAAATTGAATGGATTTTTCTCTATATTGAATGAATTAAAATTTAAAAGGAATGATATAAAACGAAAATGAATGCTGAAAGAATAAAAATGAACCATTCATGAATTCGAATGCAACTCTAATGAAATTGGGCGGGAAAACCTATAGTTCGTCATCACGGTTTTACTCAATTCCGGCACAACTGAGTTCTTACATCTTATTTTCAACATGCTGCTGCTCGGTAAAGCAAGTACGGATGGATGCCATCGAGGTATGATTTAAAAGCATAATACGGGACTGGTACTTCTAATTTATTGGAAATGGTTATTTGTCATGGATCACATAGGGTGGTCACAATAAGCAATTGTGTTAGGTTTCGTTTTTTCTGGGACGCACTGTATATTAAGTGTTGCATAGAATTTCCCAACCCATCCCGTCCTAATATTCGCTCTCCTAGGAGCCCGTTTTGGGTTGGGTGCAGGGAGGGGGAGTTTCCCCCTTCCCGCACGAAGCGCGAAAGCTCCGACGTTGTTAGCAAATTTGAGCCCTAACTGCTATTATACTATATACATATTACTCTTTGTCAGCTCTAATTCATTTTGCTTCTCTCTTTCTCCCTCGGTTGGAGCGTAGGTCGTTGGCCGTTGGCATGGAGGGCCGTTGCATCGTTGATGCGTTGGTGCGTTGGCCCGTAGGTCCGTTGGTGCTTACGTTCGATGCTTGGTTGGTGAGTTAGTCCGTTTGAGCGTAGGTCCGGTTGCCGTTGCCCGTTGACATGTTGAGCCGTTGTATCGTTAATGCGTTGGTACGTAGTTCCGTTTGAGCGTAGGTCCGTTTGCCGTTGGCATTTGGCATGTAGAGCCGTTGCATCGTTGATGCGTTGGTGCGTAGGTCCGTTGGTGCGTAGGTTCGTTGGTCAGTTGGTGAGTAGGTGCGTTGGTCTGTCTGAGCGTAGGTCCGTTGGCCGTTGGCCGTTGGCATGTCGAGCCGTTGTATCATTAATGCGTTGGAGCGTAGGTCCGTTGGCCTTTGGCCGTTGGCATGTAGAGCCGTTGCATCGTTAATGCGTTGGTGCGTAGTTCCGTTGGAGCGTAGGTCCGTTGGCCGTTGGCATGTAGAGCCGTTGCATCGTTGATGCGTTGGTGCGTCGGTACGTAGGCCCGGTGAGTAGGTCCGTTGGCCGTTGGTGAGTAGGTGCTTTGGTCAGTTGGTGAGTAGGTGCGTTGGAGCCTAGGCCCGTTGGCATGTAGAGCCGTTGCACCGTCAATGCGTTGGTGCGTAGGTCCGTTGGCCGTTGGCATGTAGAGTCGTTGCATCGTTAATGCGTTGGTGCGTAGGTCCGTTGAAGCGTATAGTACAGGGCTCCTCGTCACAATTTCGAGGATACTTACAATTTTTCTGTAGAATCTGATTTTTTTTTTGCTATATCCCCTATTTTGGGTGTGCCGAACATGAATTTACGTGTTGCCATTTTTCTAAAGGCCGTCTTCGGCTGTTGCCATGGGAACGAAATATTTTCTTAAAAATAACATGATATCTCTTTACAAACAACATAAAAATATAATGTTAGTGATGAAGTGTATCAATTTCAAGCTACCCGTTCGATTAAAATCAAAATCTCAGTTGTCAAAGGTCATGTTATGCTCAAAAAGGGGCGTTGCTATGGTAACGCTTAAAACTTTTCAGAAAAAAAGCATAATTCTGCAATAAAAACATAATAAAAGTGTCTAAATATATCTATTTCATGCCAAAACTTTGATTTCCATCAAAATATTGGTCTTGGAAGGTCATATATGTGGCAACGACATGGCAGAAATTGGTATTTTAAAGGCGGTCAGTCGCCGGTTTCAATGGGGAAAAATCTGTGTTTGCTGATGCTGCAAAATAGTTCTTGCGCATACGAAACTAGGTCTAGTCGAAAGTATATTGAGGATCAGCGAAATTCCCTTCTCCTCGGCAAAAATCCGCATAGATCGCTGTGATATGTGTAAGTTCTACTGAATAGTGAACGCATACATGTTTTGCGCTATGTGTATCCTGCAATCTGCTGTCTGACGCCGTGCCATTATATTTACACTATAGAACAAAGCAATTTCATCTTTATTATGGATGACACTTTCAGTATTTCGGAGTTAGCGACAGATATCTCAATTCTAAACATGGAGGGAGATTTGGGAGCCGACTGCCTGTAAATGTTCAGGAAGCTATATGTAGCTGCTGCAGTGCTAATACAAAACAGGCAGACCGATGTGCCCTTGCAAGAGTGACGGTCATCCCTGCACGCTGCAGTGTTCCTGCGGGGGAAATGTCGCCCGTGCACCAACCGGGAACCCGATGGCGATGACGATGAATCAACTTCAAATGTGAGTAGGCCTAGATCATTATCGCAGCCTATTTATCCGAACCAAGGTCTATGCAACAAATTCGATCATTTTTCTTGCGATTTGTCATTGTGTAATAACTAAATTAAGACTCAAGAGAAATAGAATTAAATTATAGTGTGAATGTGAGATGTCACAGCCAGGGCCCAGGTCTGAGAATGAGATAGTGTGTTTGTAAGAATCTTCATTCAAATTGAAACTGAAAGAAGAAGGAAGAATGAGGAGAAGAAGAAGAAGGAATCTATTTATAAATGAAGGTATGCCAAGATGTAATTAGAATCAACACCAGACATGTCAATTGGTGATTGGCGAACTGGATTAACCTGTGTGAGCTGTGACGAAGTACCTCCCCCCCCCCCCCCCCCCCCCCCCCCCCCCTGTGAAAAAACCAACAGAAATTGATTTGAAGGGGGAAGTCTAGTACAGGCTTTTGCAAGTCAGAGTCACAGTATGTTTGAATGTATACACACATGTATGTATGTATATCACACATGTATGTATGTATATCACACATGTATGTATGGATATCTAATTGTGACTCCAAAGATTCAAATACACCTAGTGGGTACCAGTTCACAAACAATATATCAATACAATGGAACCTACATGTATTAATATTTTTCCCTACAAATTTAATAATTTTATGATTTTTTCACCAAAACAGTATTTCCATACTTGAATTTTGAACAGGGTGGAATGTGTACTTTACATTATTTACATTTATTTTTCCTTACTTTATTCACTGTTGTTTTTCTTTTTTCTTACTCAATGTAGAATTTTGTGATGGATCGAGGGAGAGCTGATCTAGAACGCGTCACCATCCAGTTCATCTGCAGATTCACAGATGTTTTACTTGGATGCCGTAGCAGCTGTAGAGCCTACCCAACCTGCTGAAGAAGGCCTGGACCGAGCAGCCGGCCTGCATCATGGTGTACATGTGGTGGAAGATATGTGCCCATGCCAAAGGAGGTAGAGAATGTGTATGTGTTGCCATGTCCGCACCTGCGTCATGACTGCTCAATACTTCACTGATGCATTTCTAAATGGCAATGTCTTGGGTTGCATGCATGGCAGCAAGCAACAATGTATTTCCAAGGGACATTCCGAGGTGAATGAATCGTACCGGCATTATGCCTACAAACAATTCACGTATATATATTCAGTAGGTCTAATATTCACCATGGGTAACTTGGGAGCAGGAAACAGGAGAGTTGTT